>JAVQJS010020123.1:0-10674 GCA_036024795.1 Galaxias rostratus | reverse complement strand
ACACACACACACACACACACACACACACACGTACCAGTGAGACACACAGGTTTAATTTTGGGCTGTTTTGATTGCTATCCTTTCTAATCCTGTAATCCTGTTGACGGTAGTGTTCGTGTGAATAACCTATTATGATAGAGATCACTGCTGTGACACCCTGGGACTGGGGTGGGGGTGGGAGGGGGTGGTGGGGGGGGGGGGGCAGGGGAGATGAGAACAGAGGAGAGAGACGCTGTCTGAAGAGGAGAGAGATGGAGATCGAAATGAAAGGGATTGATAGTGTAGTACATTAGCTGTGTGTTTGTCTGACTGCCTGTCTGCAGGAATGAAGGACTGCTCTGTTCATCGCTCAGTGTGTGCTATGTTGGTTTGTGTCGTCTGTGTGTGTGTCTGTGTGTGTGTGTGTGTGTGGGTGTGGGTGTGGGTGGGTGTGGGTGTGTGTGTGTGTGTGTGTGTGTGTGTGTGTGAGTGTGTGTCTAGGTAAGAGGCAGAGGAGAAGGCATGAGTCGCGTTATTATAAATGAGCAAATTTGTCGTTGACACCGGAATTAGAACTGAAATGAATTTTTCATGGTGTGTTTTTCTTTATTGACTTGTCAACATAGTTGTTGCTGTCTGTCAGAGAAACCTTTTCTATTAGTTTTGTCTGGGCCATTAGCAATATCCCAGACCTTCCAAAGGCACTAGATAACGGTGTTCTAAGCTCCTTTACACAGTGTTTCCTCTTGGAATCTTTTTTTTGGGGGGTGGTTGTTGACTTGGCTGATTGATGTCCTGTCTTGTTTCAGTTGGGCAAAGTGTAGTTTGAGTTTAGTAGGGTGGAGTCCACAGAGTCGTGTGATTGCGACTTCATGACATTTAATACAATTCCAAAGCCGTGGCGGCAATAATTCTGTGTGCTGCCACTGCAAAATGTACACAGCATATTTGTTTCTTTATAACTAAGCACTCGCAGACTGTTCAGAGAGGCATTGACTGTCATTTCAAGCTTGCTTCCCATCAATTCTGCACAAACCTGTTACTATGATTGGGGGCAAAAACAACATTAAGCCAAGCGCAATATTTGGTTTAAGGAGACTGTTCACAGGGGTCTGGAAGCTGCTGCGCAATCAGTTTGGACATGCACACACAGGGAGTAGTCCTGGGAAGGCAGTCTGACGAGAGTCTCTGATGTCGTGCCGGGCTATGATCTGAATATACCAATGGCGTGTGCCTCCAGTTATTTCTGTAAGGCTGGATGCGAGCTTGTTTGGGCGGGGTGAATGTAGGTCGGATGCAGTCATCACTCCGTTGCCGTTCCCCGGGAGATGAAGGCTGCAGAAATTGTGGACCCAGCGCACGCACATGTCTGCTCTGTATGATAATGGCAACTGCGCTGGTCGAGATGAGACCGGGCTAATCCGGGCCCTGGCAACTCATTTAATCATCTCAATAGAACTCCATTAGCCCACGCTTTTAAGAAATATCAATAAGTGCCGGTGTGCCGTCAATAAGAACAGATCATTCATCAAGGTCAAAAAATATGAGTGCCCGTCGTTCTGAAGGAGCGCCCATGCAAGCAATTTGGCAGTTCATTCACGCAGCCCCTTGAGCTCTCCAGAGCACTTTTGGTTAATATCGGCAGTGTGGTGAAAGATGCAAACGTGTGTACCTTTGGAGAGGAGCTAGTGAGGGCAGGGAAAAATGGCTATCCTGTTTGCTTTGCTTTGTAGAGCCAAGTGTGCACCGCCTAGGATGTCGGCCAAGTTGCTTGAGGATGGGTCATCCTTCAAAACACTGTGGCTCGATTGAGTTTGATTCCTCTGTCAATGACAGGCTTATGCACGCAAGTCTGAGTGTGGCTTTATCCTTTCATAGCTGAGTGAATATGGATTTGGAGGACTTGACTTGCACTCCTTAGCTGACCCTGCTTAGAGAAAGTCTGCTAGCCTTTGTCAGGCCGCTCAGCTCCTCTCCCTTCCCTTCCCCTCCAAAGTCAAATTCAATCTAGCCCAGCCCAATCCCGATCGGTCAATGTCATTAGAGCCTGTACCAGCCTCCCCTGATGACTTCCCACAGATTAAAAAAGGCAAATGGGAATGATCTGCCCTTCCTTCCAGGTTAGGACGGGTCTCTGCTCCATCCGACAGGGGCTGATGAGACTTTTTAATGCCATCAGGAGGCTTGGCTGCGGGTCAGCGTCTGAGCTTATGAGTTTGACACCGGCAACTCCTACCAGCGCGCCGTCTAATGAATTTAGAGCGATCAACCTCCATCACCTGATCCTGCATGGATCGCTTAACCCCGCGTCTGCCTGCTGCCAGCCCAACCCACCCTACCGCTCTCCATGGCACCTGGATCCGTCAGAGCTGCAAGGTCTTGCGCAACACGTGTAAAGGCATTAAATGTATGGGTGTTAGTGGATTACCCCGACCAAGCTGTTGTTATCTTCTCAGATTTAAAATCTCTGTTTCCAAATAGGTTTATAATCCACTATGAAGCGAGCCTTAATCTGATCAGACCTGCTGTAAAAAACGTATGGCCGCGTCGGGCCAAGGGAGGGGCCACCCAACGACGACTCCACTCCACTGCGCTCGGCAGGGTCCGACCTTGTGTGGGATACTGTCTTCCTTGTTTCAGATCTGCCCCCAGGGCTGACGTACCCTTTTGCAAAGAGTTTTGGAGATGCGCGAGTATGCGCGCGCACACACACACACGCACACGCACACGCACACACACACGCACACACACAAACTTTACTTGGTTGTGTTGTTGGCCTCCCTCCTCATCTAAAACCTAACCCTCTCCCTGTATCACAGCCCACTGCAGGCAGACACAAAGCAAAAATACCCCTCTGCGCTTCTCCCAGGTGGCGGATGCCAAAAGAAATCTAGAGCGATTCTCAACCAGTTCAAAAATACCTGAAATGTCTGCGCTTGAACTTGAACTGTGGAGGAGGAGATAGTTTCTATTGGCACAACCCCCTCCCCCTATGTGCTCCATACCTTTGTGCAGGGACAGAGGAAACAGTAGTGAAAAATAGCATGCTGCGTTGGATTGCCTAACAAGCATGGGCCCTCCCTGAGCGGTCTTTATGTGCGTCTGTGTGTGGCCATCTCTAATAGGGGAGCAGCGCTTTGGCCTGGCTGCAAAATGGACCCGTGTGCAAAGAGAGACGGGGCGCCTGACTCCCTACTGCAGGCAGCCCTGGACCTTGCCTCTTTGATCTCATTATAAAATGCAAATTCCCAGCACCCTAAACAGATCAAAGGTTGGCCTTCTCATTGGCTGGCCGGCTCAATAATAGCAGCCCCGAGCCGTTTTCTCTATTTTCTAAGACCCCTGATTCGGGAGAGCTGCCGACCCCCTCCAGGACATTATTTACTCTGGAGATAATGTTGCTGCTTGCTAGCGACGAGCCCCCAGCTCAGACAAAAATCCTTGGCTTCTGTTGCCTATTTAAATGTGATCAGTCAGGTAGGAAAGCAAAGCGCCTGCGCTCCTATCGCTCACCTCAAGCTTGGGCTGCAGGCGCGTTTCCGAAGCTGCGAGTGTAAAATTACTTCGGCACTGGGATAGCTCCCCGTCTGCTCCTCCAGCCTGTATCATCATTACACTTTAAAGCCAGCATTTAAGATTTAAACGCTTTGCTGATATTGAATAATTCAGAAGCTCCGATACATATTTAGAGAGGACAACATGAGCCCCTCTCCCCCTCCCCTCCCCCTTTCCCTTCCTCATCTACTTGCGTTTTACCATAGCCAGTGCAGAGTGAGCTTTATTGCCGCTCCCTGTGTGATTAAGCGAGTGGCCGACTATATTTTTAGTCCTTCCGTCTCACTCCAGATTGCTGTTAATTGTAGACGCAGCACAAGTGGCTGCGCGCTGTGCACTGCGGCGTCAGGCCCCGGTGCCGGCTGTGTCACGGATGGAGGCGCTGGTGAATCACCCAACAGCCGGTTTGATCCTGCCGCGAGGCGGGTTCCCGTGTCAGGAAGCTCCTGCGTGGCCGTCCGCCCACCCACCTCACCTTGCCCCCGCCCACCACGTGCCCCGCTTTACCTTTTGGAGCGTGGGCAGGCGGAGCGGGCCTGGCAGGCCTCACATCCACTTGGCAGGAGCCGCTGTCCCCACACCCTGCTGCCCTACTGAAGAGTGGGGAACAGTGCAGAACATGAAAGGGCTTTGAAGGGTCACGAGGACTCTCTACTGGTCCCTGGGGCACTGGGTTGCCCTGTTGCCATCTCTGTGATGTGCTACCGGATCTCTCCACGTGCTCTTAGCCATGACTTTAACCTCTCATAGGGATGCTAAAGGGAACGGCAGTGCCTCTACCAGGCGTCTGCCGGGCATGCCGCTTCTCAATCCAGAAGAATAAGGGGAAAGAGTTTGTTAGCAGCAGTCATCAGTCACAGATTGATCGATGGAGCTTCCTCTCTGTGATAATGAGATCTGTTAAACCTAGTCGATAGCCGACTCCCGGCGCTGAGACGCTGGTAGCCCTGCAGCTTTGTGTTTAGATTCTCCCCGCGTCCGTGATAGGGCCGGACAATGATGCACAGCCAGCCAGCTCTGGACCAGGGAGTGCACTTGCTGAGTCACAGTGCCAGGCCTTTCCAATAGCACTTCGTCTCTCTGCCTGTGTTATTGGAAGCCCGCTGCTCCCTTACTGGCTATTACTGGCTACAGTATGCTGGTGTAGAATCAAAGCTGGAGAAGAAATAGTTCCGTTATTTTTATTTTTTTTTATGGTTGAACTAAGTCATATTTTTTTTCTGGGGATGTCCTTTAATTTTTTTGATCAAGAGACCCTACGTTTATGATTGTAAGCGCATGGTTCAAAATAAGGATTAGTGTTTGAATTGAAAATGCAGTTGACCGTCAAAGTACTCCTAAAACTACACACAACCTTTCACATTCAGTCCAACTAAATTGGTTACGTCATTATCTTCAGCAATGTACAAACTGCTGATTGTCAATGTGTGAGAGCAAAGTTCCTGTCTCAATTCGCCTATGCTCAGTGTGTCTTGGATGAGGTTTCAATTGAAGGACTCAAGCTGAAATGGATGGATGACTCTGTTATTGGTGAGTTCCAGGAGTACTCTCAGTGCCAACTGGGGAAGGGGACGCACCGTTCCAATGTCTTTTCCAGAGCCCCTAGCGTCTGTGGCGACTGAGCTCACCCCCTCTGATGGGCCATGCTCCCTCGCTTGGTCTCTGATCTTCAGCTGCAAACGAAGAGCGGCCGGGGAGAACATCGCCCTCATAATGAAAGTTATGAACTGCATGGAATTTGAGGCACTTTTAAAACAACTCATAAAACTGGAAAACTCATTAGCTAGTTTTCGGGTTGTTGTGTGATGGGGTTGGGAGGGGGAGGGGCAGAGGACCACTGGGAGTTGAAGAGAATCCTTGAGTCCTCGACTAGCTGGTAACATTCTGAAGGACATTTTGGATTGTTTTCTTGTATTTTCTGAGCCATTTCAGACAGGAAGTGATTGGCCTTTTGCACTTTCTCATATTACTTCTGGGCCAAAGACCGTTGGAGTTTTATCCAGTGAAAAGGGCATCGACATGTGGGCCTTGCCTTCAAGAACACTGCAGAAGTAAGCACAGTATTCTTCTGGCAGTGTCTAGTTCTAATACAAAGCCTTATGCATTAGCCTTGGTGGGGATGGTGAGCCTGACCACTGATTTAGTTTAAAAGAGGGTAGAGTTGCCAGGGGGCGGAGTGGGAGGAGGGGGACCCTCAGCCATTCTGAACTCTGTGTTCTATTATTAGCACCCAGTCCTTGGAATCCGCCTTCAACTTTATATTGACTGTTTTCAAATCAGCCTACGTCGGGCTCGACCAACTCCTGCTGCAACCACATGCTCCACTTAAATACTTGCTCCACAAGTACAAAAAAAGCATGATGTTTTTAAAGTTTAATGAAGTCTCTCTCTTTCTGCGTGGGTGTGTAAGTGTGTGTGGTCTGCATGCAGTTTTATACCCCACTTTTGTCTTTTGAAAGAATTCATAATATCCATAATTGAAGTAGTCGTGTCTCCCGGTAGATCAGTTTTCTTCCTGCAAAGCTCTATTCTCATTGGTCGGCTGTGCCCTATCCCCAAACCCCCTCCACTACGCCATGCACTGCATTTCCCTTTTGGAAATGAAAAGGAGAGCAAGCTGCAGGACTAATTAACCAGAGCCGGTAGGTCCACAGGAAGGCCCCGGCGACGTGAGAGCGGTGGCCAGGCCAAAAGCCTGCGTGGCTGACCCACGGAGGGAAAGCTCTCCACCACGTGTGGGGACTTACAGTGTGGCGCAGGGCCGGGGAGCTTTAGTACATTCGTCACTGGAGAGCCTAACCCATCTGAGGGGAATTAAAGGCCGACATAGATAGCCCGGATGATTGGCACAGCGATCACATCGGCACGCCAAGTAATTATCGTGAGAACACGTCTGCGGCTGATGTCGTTTTCATCCCATCTTTGTTTTAATCAACCCCCACTCCCCTCTCTCTCCTCCAATGGTAATTACTTAACCTCGCTCAACCCTCCTGTCATTCTCTCTCAGCTAATTGCTTCACTGTTTTGTTCGCAATCTGGTCCCTCCGCAGTGGCGTAGAGAGTGGTCAACGGATCTGTACAGTGCCGTGGCCACACACTCTTTAAGTGTGTGTCTAGCCTTTAAATGCCAATATCGATAAAGATGTCATCCTGCCGCAGAGGATGCGTACGTGCGAGTCTTTTCCGGAGGGGGGGGGGCGGGGAGTGGGGGGGACGGGACAAGAGCGGCATTTGATCGGCATGCCGCCAGTGCTGCGTCCTTAACGGGGGTCAGCGAGCGAGCGAGCGCCAGGGACAGTGACATGGTTGTGGCAGCGGTGCGGCGTCTGTGATGGATGACGCGTCGGGAAGGGACTGCCCCGCCCTTCCCGCTCCCTTCCCATCGACAGGCTCAGCTTTCTCACGTCTCCCCGCCTCCATGGCTGGCCGGGGCTAATGGCAGGTCACGTTAGCCAGGGATGTGACACATGAATATCGTTCCTGTAATTGCTCGTTTGTCAACGTCAGCTCTCCTCAATAGCCCTTTTTCTGCAGTTAGTTTATCGAATGAAACATCCATTAACCAGCATCAAAAATAACCCGCTTGAAATTGAATTTGTTGACGAGGGGGCCTTCTGTAAGGAGTTCAATAAGCTTTTGATGTCAGTGTTTGGTGTATCTTGGCTTGGGCTAAGGCCTTTTCCAAGGTTTCTTTTTAATTTTGGATTGTGTTCGGAGAAACAACACACAGTGACATGCATTTCATTGAGTTTTAGAATTTCACACTTTAATGTTTTAAATTAAATGGTTTAATAAAACTGCAGATGTTATCTACTGAAGACAATGGAAGTGCCTCCCGATGTGTAGGCTGAACAGTCTTTCTCTGTGTAGGGTTTGTTCATAAGGCTTTAGTCCCAGGATGTCAACAAAGTAGGAATGCAGCTTGTTCCATGTGCTCCCTGATATTTCAGGCCCTGGCTGTGAGCCCTGCAGCCTCTGCCCCGCTGGCCACAGCGCCGTGGCCCTTCCCCACCAGTTAATTGTCTGTGAATTAGCCCATTACTGCGGCCATGTAGAGAGATGGAGGGGCCTCTGGGAGGTGACCGGCCTCTCTTGACCGCCGTGATAGATTATTCATGGGTCAGCGCGCCCAGCAGCTCTACATTAACTTGGCTAATGGACTGGTCGGGGGGCTGTGGCTCCTTTCCACGGGCACGGCAAACGTACGTCCGAAAATTGTCTTTGAGGCAGCATGCAAAATCCCATGTTGCTTGTACCTTCTGTGTAGCCATTGTAGGAGAACGCACCAGTTAAAGGGTGGACTCCCCGTGCCTCTTGATGATGGTACAGCAGCCTTTACGATGCACTGCAGGCTAATGCCAGCCTGGATATATCCAGCAATCATCTTTTCCCCTCTAATCCCGATTATTATGAACGTTTGCAGTTGCTGTATGTTTTCACTTTTGCTTATATTCTGGCCTCAAGGCATTTTTTACATTGGGTAGTTGATGGAGAGAAATGCTGTTTTACAGAGAGCAGTCAGTCTGTTAGTGCCTTCCCCATACAGCCTTATCTATTGAATGTATTGGGCACGTTTCCTCCCCATAGTGCACAAATAACCCACATAGCTGGGCACAAAACACAATGTGAAGCAGCACCTTTTGTTTTGTGCCCAGTTATTTGGGTATGTACATTGGGTCTGTATATTTCCCGCTCAAGAGCATATATCATCCTCTGTCTGCGTTTGCCTGGCACAGCCTGTATGCGGCATCCGACAGCGCAGGGTACCTGGTCACCACCAGATCAGGCCCGATGGCGAGGACCAGGGCGTTGCTCTGTGGCAGCGCTCCTCCATCATCCGTGACATGTCATTTCCCACTCCGCAGCGGAATACGCAACGCAAATCTCATTTCGACCCCTGCCAGTCCTTTGAGGCGCTCCCTCAGTGCATTCAAATAAAAGAATGGCTTTCTGGCCTTGTTCCCCTCACTGAGAAATGATTTTGGTAGGCTGTAGTTCCTCTTTGTTTTGAACAGTCAACAAATGAATGGGACTCCCCTTGCGCAGAGTTGCAGCATGCGCGCGGCTTATTATTTGCATACCCTTCGCCTGGTTCGTCGTGCATATTGAACAGTAAGCTGTTTAGGCCAGGGCTTTGTCATTTTTATGTAGGCATGCAGGCACTTAAAAGGTCACCGTGTTTTTCTTCTCCCAGGCTTAATAGAATATGTCACTGAAAAAGAGATGTTATTGTTTGTGTCCCGCGTCTTTGGCGTGGCTGCGTGTCACTTTGTCGTTTTGTTTTTCTGCGATTTCAACGTTGGATGTTGTGTCGTCACACGTTAGTTGCCATCAGTTATCTTTGCACTGCCCTCCAGCCCCACAAAGCACTCCACCCGAAGGGCTATAACTCCGAGCACACATCCACTTCCTTTGTCCGTATGTGTGTGGCGCTGTAACGGTGGTGGCTGGGCCAGCAGCAGCCCTGGCGCCCGGCTGACCGCCACTGTGACGCCGCTGTCGGAGGAGGCTATTGGAGGCCTCTCCACTGGCCGATAATTAACTGGCGTCCTGACAAATGGCTTTCATCAGATCCCTCATGTGGAACTGAGAGCGTGCGAAGGCTTTCGGGGGAGATAAACCGGAGGACGTCACTTTGCCTCCCGTCTCTCGTGGCCACGCGCTGCCTCTGCCAGGGGAGGGGTCTGGGGGAGACTGGAAGGGAGAGGCAGAGATTGGCCCGTGGAGCGAACAGTGCAAGGCTGCAACCCTCCCGGATAGACACGGAGCCAATTTGTTGTGTTGAAGCTGCCGTCTCTCTTTACTGGGATTGTCAGGGCAAAGCGATTTGTCTGTTTCTGTGGAGCAGCCTGGCCCACAGTGCGACGTGATTGTTATTCTTCACTTGAGCTCCTGTCAATTGCCTTTGTTTCCTTCCGTACCAGGTCTGGGCCCGATCTGATCGAACGTTGAGCGTAAAAAGACATCTCCTGTCTGTGAAGCGCTGTGTGTCTAAAGTCTGCATAGGTCTCAATCAAACTTGGGTATGTTTCTTTAAAAACTGAGGCCTACTTGTTCAGTAAATGCGACAGTCTCCTGCGATGCGATAGGCTTAACTTACAATGTTAATTGTACCCCTGGCAACAGTTCGTTGTATCTACCTTGAACAAACAATTTCTTTATTATTCGCCATTTCTCTTTTCGCCTTTTCCCCAGCTGAGTCTGAGCCAGGAAATGATTGGCTGGGCTGTAAAGTGATTTAAATGACGCACGTGATTTGACAAGAGGCTTGAGGGGCCTAGGGTGCTCCTGAGAAATCTGAACTGCTTGTTTCAAAACTCAACAACTCTCCCTGTTATTATTTGTATGAAATGCTTTGTGGTTACTTTAAGATTCATATGGCTCATTTGTGACCTGCCATAAGGTTTTCAACCATTTGCATACACACTGATTTTTGAACTTCCTATTACTATTGAAAACAAAGTCCACTAATCCTATCTATGGCTCTCCCCACGTCCTCATTTTGTCTGACAGTGGTCAGAGACGTTGCTGGATAATCCACTTAATAGAGCCGTCCCTGCCTGTGTGAGTGGACATGGAGTGTGCCCGTGTTCAGCTGTCTCTGTGGACTGGAGCAACACAACAGGCTGTGGGTGGAAAACGCGTTGACTGGTTGAGCTTTGCTCTCACAGCCGGAGAGGGAGAAGTAGAGGGAGAGGGAGGGGGAGAGAGGGAGAGAGAGACATGGGCCCAGAGAGAAAAGAGAGGGAGCTTTTAAGGACTAGTGATTAAACAAGGCATTTGACAAGTGGCTCTGGTGTTTTGTCGTAGCGTTGACCTATCGTTCCATCGTGCACCTAGTGAATTCCCCTCTCCGCTGCCTTTCAAATCTGCACCAAACCTTCATCGCCCCAATTTGTGAAAGACGTTTTTTTTCCCTCCAATGCAGCATTCAACCTCAGGTTTGTAGCCTTGAGTTGGCACGAAGCAAATAATGCAGAGCACTTTAAGAAAAAAAGAAATTCCAGATATTCTCCTCCAAGGTTCAATTCAATTCAATTTTATTTATATAGCGCTTTTTACAAAAACAATTTGTCACAAAGCAGCTTTACAGAAATATGGATGTTATGGACATAAAAGATTTATCCCTACCTATCTACC
>JAVQJS010020120.1:0-19626 GCA_036024795.1 Galaxias rostratus | reverse complement strand
ATTATATGCATGTCGCACTACATAGCACTAAGTGCTATATAGCGTCATACAACTGTATGTGTACCGTTGCCATGGAAATCACAATGGGTTTTTCTGTTCTTATCTCTCTTTCCAACAGTAAATGATTCCAATGTTCAGTTCCTGGACCAAGACGACGACGATGATCCTGACACAGAGCTATACCTCACACAGCCCTTTGCCTGTGGGACAGCTTTTGCAGTCAGTGTTCTGGACTCCCTAATGAGTGCGGTAAGACTGTAGATTTGGACTGCCATGGCCCAACTGACTCTTAAGCCTTGAGATAAAAGAAAACAACATAAGGATGCCCAACTAAAACGTTCTCATACATTTATGGTGTGAATAACCTGGGCGACTTTTAATTGGCCACAGTAGAATCTATCTTGCATGAAAAGTCGACATTATTTGTCCCTGTTCAAACACTGGAAGACAAGACTGGCACTTGTACCTGGCATGATGGCTTCATTTGTCTGCCTTTCAGTTTGAGTGAGCTTAGGACAAAGCTGCCTTCAAGTGCGCTCCGCTGTAGACAAAGGTAATGCTGCCTAATAGACAGCTCTCATCCATCATCCCCGTCAATAGTGCTGTCAGCAGCCAAGGGAGACGTCAGTGTGCTGTTGAGCCAGGACGAGACGCAAGCCCTCTACATCCACTAGGACAAGGTCCAGCCATGTGCCCCCTTGTTCGCTAATGGGAGCTGAGCAACAACTGTGTATCCTGTGTCCAGAGATATCATGAAGATGATTTGTTCATTAACCTCACATCATGATCGTGACTGCGTACTTCGGCAAAAGGGTTAATTCAATCTTGCTCAGCTGCCCGCATGCCATTGCTTTATCCCATGTCTTTGTGTCCTTTAGAAGAGTACCTGGACAGTATGAATATGTGTAACAGAAAAAGAAAGGAGTCTCTCTGTCTCTATCTGATGGCAGCGAGGGTAACCTGCAGTAATTGGATTCTCCTGTCTTTTCACTCAGTGTGCAGGGCAATCTGACGAGACAGCCAGGGCTAGATAGCACCACTCAGACTAGCTGGCACTTTGAGTGAATTCCGTTGTGACTTTAGCGGTGTTTGCTTAAGGACCACCTCTCGTTTTTTTCTACCTTCATTCCTTCAGACATACTTCAATGACAATATCCTCACCCTGATCCGGACACTGGTAACAGGCGGAGCCACGCCGGAGCTGGAGGGGCTGCTGGCTGAGGAGAATGCGTTGCGAGGTGGCTACAGCACACCGCAGACACTGGCCAACCGAGACAGGTGTCGCGTCGCGCAGCTGGCCCTGTACGACGGGCCCTTTGCCGACTTGGGGGTAAGTGACTGGTGCAGTCACCTGGAGGGGGAGAGTGAGTGGGTGGGAGGTGGGGGGTTGCTTATCGTGACAAATAGGCGCTCTGTCTTTGAAAGCAAGGCTTGTATTGTACACACTACCGACAGAGCTCATATGAATGGAGAAAAAACTAAATGTTTATGTTTTTAACTGCCCATAAGGAACTAATAATTTCATTGGATTAACTGAGTAGCCGTTTAGTTATTGCAAGTTCATTGGTACAGTCAATATCATAAGTGATGTCTGTCAATTTCTCTTTTAGGATGGGGGGTGCTATGGTGACCTATTCTGTAAAGCTTTGAAAACATACAACATGTTGTGCTTCGGAATATATCGACTGCGAGATGCACATCTTAGCAATCAAAGCCCGTGTGCTAAAAGGTACACACATTTTCCATTGACATTACAGCTCCACGTTTATGAACAATACATTGCCAACTGATGCATCTGAATAATTTCCCAATCAACTTTCCTTTCTACTTTTCCTTTCTTTCTATAGATATGTCATAACGAACCCACCCTACGCATTTGAGCTGGTGCCCTCAGACTTGATATTCTGCCTGATGCAGTTCGACCACAATGCAGGCCAGTCCCGAACCAGCCTCTCCCACTCCTCCCACTCCTCCCATTCCTCCAGCAAAAAGAGCTCCTCCGTCCACTCTATCCCAACCACCACACGCACCAACCGCGCCAAAAGCAGGGACACAAGGGACAAACAGAAGTATGTGCCCCTCTAAAGCCGTCTGACTCTCTATGTCTGTGGAGCAGTGCCTGTCCACGTCTCTTGTCCTGTATTTCCAACCAGAGGGGGTGATGGGATTTCAGCATGCGCGTGTATTCGTTGTGGGTGTTCGTATATGTGTGTAAGTGCATACTTTTTGTCTGTCGGACGATGTGGACGTTCTCTCTTGCTTCGAAACTCCGTTTATGGAGACTCCTTTCTCGTAAGTCAACTGTGACAGCATCAGCATTTGATGCGCTTCATGAGGATGGAAATGTGAGTTCATACAGCGTTACTACAAGTACGTTTTAGCCCATCCACTAGATTGGGCCACTCATTTCTTCTTTCACTTTTTGTTTTACTTAATGCGTGTTCTTGCTTATTTTAACAGCTTTTTTTTAATGTTGTGGCAATCTTTTTATCTGGTATTATAGCTTTCCAAGTTTTGCCATGTTAAAACTTGTGTAGGCACATGTAAATATATTTTTGTTAAAATCAAGGCTGAACTATTTTGCACCTGAAATGCACTTTGCTAAAACAGATAACCAATCATTACAAAGGCATGTCTTAATAGTCTATATAATATTTTTTGTAATAAAAGGAACCTAATTGAATCTTAAATGCCTTTTAGTTGGGAATTTCTTCTCACATTTATAAAGCACATTTCTGAAGTAAGTTTCGTGGTTCCAGATAAATAATTATTATCTCTTTTTGTTTTGAAAACAAATCACCCAATGAATATTATTAATAAAGTTCCATCTGATATTGTCATGTTGTGTCGTCAGATTCCAGTTACAACCAAAATTAAAGCACATAATATAGAACGAATCACATTATGTTATAATTACTTTTACTAATATAAACATACTACTACTTACTTTTTACCTATAGACATTATGAAGTACTAAATCAAATGACTTTCTAAGGCCTGTATCACTTTCAATGTTAGAAAGCGGCAAATACCAATTATAATAGTGTATTTATTCAGTAATTCTGATGTAAACCCGTCAATTGTTTTTTTCTTAATCATACATAGATTTGTGTCTGTGTTAAATTAAGGTACAGTATAACTTAATTTAATTTGAATTTGTATTAAATATGCATGCTGTTTAACAGAATCCTTCATTCTTACTAATTGCAGGGATATGCAACAGTATTGCTCTTTAGCACGTTTGTCATCGTTTAGCATTAATGCTCCTAACTGACTAATGCTCAATGCACAACAGTTCTTATGATCCATGCCATTTCATTTTTTTTATTCTCAAATTAAAGCCATGTTTATTCTCCAATTCAAATTTAGGTCAATCATTGATCACAACTTGTATCGTTCAAGATCATTCAAACCCATTGAACTTACATTTAGTTTATGACTTTTTTTCTTAAGTGCAACAAGGATGAATAGAATGGGCCAAGGTATGAAAATGAATGACTGCGCATGTTTCTAAATATTGCATCCAATAAAAAGGTGTGCCCTTGATGGCTTATACAGCAAAGGCCTTAAATGAAGTGTTAGTGCACATAAGTGCTAGGACTGCATGGGTAGCTCATATGCCATAGCTTTGATTTATGATTTTGTGTGAACGTAAGTCAATGAACCCCTTAATGAGTTCCAATGCTGCAGTCAATTTGTCATTTTAAAAAGCGGTTATACCAAGCTATAACAGCAATACCTTCAAATGCCATTCACCCTTATCATGATACAGTATCTCACATTAGAACTCACATTAGACCTCTAAACAGTCAGACCATTTTATCATTAGCATGTCTGAGTTGGTAAAGTGTAGTATGAAGCAACAGTGACCACTTTCGAAGGGTGTTTTAGCATTCCTTCTGAGCATTTAACTTTACAACTATGTTGTACGATGATATATACTTATCTATAAATCCTACCTACCAAATTATTTATCTAGTACAGAATGTAATGCATACCATGTTTGAAGAGTGACACTTACCAACAAGGCTTTGTAAATGGTAGGTCTACTAAGTAAAATAACAGTTGACTAAGTGTTATCAAAGCATTGAGTTGCATGCTTGCACACCCGTTCCACAAACAGCACAATACAAGGTGAGCATGGGTTTGGCTCTTGTTCCATGAGTCTTGTATCGTGCTGCCAATACGTTTGTCTTTAAATTTGGATTTGGAGGTTTTGGAAACATTTTCCGCAGGACATTATAATAAGGTCTTCATCCTGCTGCGAATCCAATTTAATATGATATGATTTCATAAAAACAGCCATAAATTGATTGTTTACATAAAGGTCAAATAACATACAACATTATGAGTGAAAACCGGTCATAAACAAATGTGATTTAAAATGCAACTAAGTTGTGACCAATGCTCATTCTTTAGACTAATTATTTTGATATCCATTTTGTCTCTATGATTTGGCTCTTTCTCAGAAAAGACATGGTATACAGATGAACCAGACAATGCCTACCAGAGGAACCTACCCATCAAGCCCATGAATACTTACACTGCCAACCAAGTTAATCAGTGCAAATCTCCATGCAACCTGATTCCACCCATTGGAGAAGTAGAAGATGAATGCTGAACATCAGAAGGTCGCTGGATCCCATGAAGACACTGAATAGATTCACAGATGTTAACACGATGATTAAGGAGCAAAAAAAAGATCAAATGTTAACTGTCTAACTGTTTCTTATTCACCTGTACAGTTATTATAATAACATGCTTTTGAACATGTTTTCATAGATATTCCAATAGACATGTAAAATGCATATATCAGACAATCCTAATTAAATGTACAGTCACTAAGACACAGCGATTAGTTTGCACAGTAAGAACGTTAAACAGTATATATGACCAGACTCCATGATCTTTTCAATTTTGGAGAATGAGGGTCCCTTAAATGAGAATAGTAAGTGAGTATCTCTTGACACATACACCGGAGCACATTTTGCAACCGTAAACACTGCCTTATTAGCTGTCATTTGGCGCTCAATATGTAACTTTATACTGAATGTTGCAGAGATATGCTGTTTGTGTATCCACAATATCTAACCAATATCAAGGGGTTTGACTAAATGTTTAGCTGTATTGTTACCCTTTGTAATCACAGCGTGATAATACTGTTATGCACGCTAACTGTAAATCATGGTTTTGCCATTGTAGGCTACTTCACAACATTTGTGACTGTTCTCATGGCCAATGAAAAAATTATTGGTCTCAGCCTTCTTTTCGTTTATTGACAGTATGTTCGCCTTTGTTCAACATTTGATTTCATAATTACTTTCTTATTGTTATATACCGTCCAAGGTTTCGTTGCAATGTCCAAAAGCAAAAACATTACATATAATTACAAATTTTGCAAATTATACATATCATATCTAATGGAACATTAAAACAGACGTTTTTTGTTCTACCTATAATTAGCCCAATCATGATAGAGCTGTTTTGAAGGAGAGGCAGGTGTTAATTCACCACCTGAACAAATACTTGGAGACAGAGGATTACATAGGCAAGGACTATATGCTGTATGTGAATTAAAAACGTATAAATGACAGCCACATATCGCATGAGATGGGCAATTAGGAGTCCTCCTTTGGCTACATGCACTGCCTGACACAGGATTGTCTTGGGAGCACTTGAGTGCTTGGATGTTTTCCATGACAAATCCTAATGCCACAACTAACAATATGTTTGCTTCTTTTTTTTGCTCCAAAAACAGCTCAATCATAAATGGACGTTTGGTTAAGTGTAACTACTTGCTTAACTCCAGCAATGTCAATGTATCATATTTTCTATATTGGCGTATTCAGAACATAAATTAAAGATATTATTGATCATCAGTTTAACGTTACGTCAGTAGTGAGAAGTAGGTAGATTATACAATACAAAATCTGTCACATCCAATTAACATTATGTAAGATCATTGGCTTTAGTAAAAATAAATAAGAAACCGCTAACTGTTGTTTACTGTGTATGCCACAGACTAACAGCACAGCCCACTACATAGCCAGCATGATGACAGTTTTGAACTTTAACAGAGCAATGTCATTATTGTCTAGCACAGTTTAAATCAGCTTTCCATAGAAAGGTCTTGAAAAAAGGTGTGTATTTTTCAGGTATTGAGAACATCCAAGCTGTCCATGCCTCAGTGTCAGTGATGTGCCAGGTAGTGTGAAAGCCAAAGGAGGACTCCACAAGACCCATTGTTGCGAAAAGAGGCTTATGAGTAGCTTGACTGAACCCTTTCCTACTGAATCGATCTGGCGAGAGCAAACTGTCTTACTTGTGCATTGCAATTAAGTGAATTGCCCTCCACTTTATTTTCGTTATGCCAGCTCAGAAACTTTCTTTCTGATTACTTTTGGCATGTTGATTAGCAAGTTTCAAATAGCATTTTACAGGTGACAACTAACCTTGGAGATTACAAAGTGGCTGTTAATAATCACAGTAAACAAAAGTCTTAATTGCGTAAATTTACTACTGCTGCATCTGGTGTCTACGCTTACTGACATTCATATTTGTTTTATGTATTCTTTAATCCTCTGAAGAGCTTTATCAATTTATTATGTTTGAATGTATACAGTACAGTAGATTTCTCAGACACAATATAAGGGGTTTGACGTTGCGGTCTAGTTTGTGTTCTTCTGTGTTAATTTAGCACATTCATTTGTGGAGACAATTAACAAGTGCTAACTTCATATTTCTGACTATGTCATACTATACCCAATAATTAACACAGTATCTTGTCTTGTACAAAGAGTTTGTAAATATCTTGTACATGGTTTAATTTTGTATTTTCACAAATTAAAACTGTAATGTGTTCTGCATCTGCATCTTATTTGACTGAATGATACATACAAAAAGAAAACTGTTTTCTGTACACAGCTAACACTTTAGCATTTAAAAACCTTGAGTATTTACAATATACGCTTCACTGCGCAGACAAGCTAATTGCAACAGGCTCTGAACTCAACCATACATTGGCTATTTCTACTCCCACAAAGAGGGAGCAGGCTGCACAAACATGTGAAGCCCCCTCCTCCCATGTTGACACAAGGCACTTTGCGGTTGGCAGGCAAATCATCCGACAGGGGACACCTCTGTCGGCCCTCTGGATAATGGTTGATAAAAACACTCTCCGCGTTCTCACCTTGGGATGTAGTGGGCCCATCATGTTGCTTATTAACGATTTTACACACCGCAGCGCAGTGGGAGATTGTCAGCATGCCAATAATATTTACTGTCTGACACCTCAGCGTTACACAGGCAACAAGAGAGACTGATGATTGCACTGATCCGCCTGCCAGCGACCTCGCCCCAACGCCCTAAACAAACACATTAAGATATATTGGAGCTGTTGCAGGAAGAAAAATACATTACTGGGTACTGGGAGTACCAACATTTATTATAATTGAGAATGGTATATTTATTGTTTATAGAGCTCACAGACTAATGACTGAGGTAGTACAATCCTGCATATTAATGCATCCTGTGTATGGCTGAGATGCTTCAAAGCTGGATCTGAACATGAAAAGCCAAGGTGAGTGGAGGCGCAGTGTTGATCAGAAGTCCTCGCAAGTCTCAGTGGGCTGCACATGCCACACACACATGCACGCACTTACACACACACACACACACACACACACACACACACACACACACACACACACACACACACATGCACCTTTTACTAGAGACAGCGCCTCCAAAGCTGCTCAGGCTGGGCCGGGTGATAATAGTTTCCATGACAATGCAGCGTTCCAAGTGCATCAATGCCATCCTGGATAAACAGTGATCCTTTACCAAAACAAGGGGGTCATTACAGCAGCTTGTCAAATCAATGTTGAGAGTGTCCTGGCTGATTAAGGCGTCCCTTCTCAGGCCTGACACAGTGTCAATACTGGCTGGCCTGTGGCTGCACACTCACATGATTGGACTGAAATGCCTATCAGTCAGATAGCTGAGCTGGACTAATGATTCCCTGTGCTGCCTATTAGAGGGGACATGACAATTTAATCCTGTGGGCCAGGCAAGGAAAAAGTGACCTTGGTGCTTTATTTGAAGCTGAGGTAAATTGACAAGAGCAGATAAATCTTTACCTTGGGCTATTAACAGATTTAAAGAACAACAACAAAAGAATAGGTCCTCTTTTGTTGTGTCTGTTATTTTTCTGCCCCGCTCCCAATCTAGTCAAAATATGACCTTTAACAAAATCACTGTTTCCAAAGACCTTCTAGTTGAATGTATACATAGTTTCAGAGCAGAAACTGATTTGGAGTAGCTTACGTGTTGCAAAAAAATGATTGCGACACATTAAACATTGTTTTTAAACAGCTTGATAACTAAATTTTAAGACCATAAGCCATGGATTGAAAACAAATAATTCTAACGAGTAGGGCAAAAAAGATGGCACTGCATTGCATCGCAAATGGCACTAGCTAATTCCACCAATAACAAGTGTATAGATATTGCATGTGGATATTGAATGTAGATCTGGGTCTTCATTGTTCAAAGGCTTCCCTGTTTGGCCCCGGGGCTAGGTATATTGCGTTGGACATCTATCGTAAGGCTATGAGAACATTGTCCACATGCTTGGAAGAAGACCATGTGTTTACACAGATGTTGCAAGCTTTTATAACACATATCCTCTCTGCCAGGCCATACTGGCTTCCTTTCTGCCAGCGGCCACATACATTTTGCATTAGTTTATTCTCTAATACTTAGATGAGAGTGGGCAGGAGAATGCAGAAACTTGCACACAGGGTTGGAGCATAGGGCCAAGAGTACAAGCGGAGACATTTACCAATACCGGAGCTGGAAAACAAACAGAACATAAATCATATGCTTATGTTTTTATCGTCACTAGAATCAGCACCACTTTATCCCAGTTTGACCTTCATGCTATTTTCTTAAGTGACCACGTTAGTTCAAAAATAATACTGCCTTTAGAGAGCCTACTGTTCTGCTTGCACATATTTCACAGGCAGTGAACAAATGGGAAAAGATGAGCATTTCGTCTCTTTCGTAAGGGAAGGTTCTCTGTGCTGGGAGGCATTATGGCTCCAAGGCGCGGTTGGTCCTCAACCCTTTGTAAAGGTCAGCTTTTTTTTTCATGTCTTTTGTTTCAGTGCATGCATGCATAAATCAAAGCTTTTGGCTATTTCCATGTTTGAACTCTATGCTATGGTCTAGCCCGCGTCGAAAAAAAAGCAATGGTGCCAGGGGAGACCACGGTCATATAATCTGCGAAACCTAGACCAAATATTGACAAACTGTGTATTGAGGGAGCTGATGAGCCAGTTTACCGTCTGCAAGCTCAAGTTGATGTGAAGTCAATGTTGCCTCTGCATTATGATTATGTCAACATTGTTTTTGGTACAGTACATGGCACAAGTATGTGGAACTGTTCAGATCCTAAATATCGCAGCTCCAACCTTTTGCTAAGTTTTTACTTTAGGCACTGCCAATATCTAATATCTAGCAGCGTAGTCTCTTTGCTACAATTCAGGCATAAAGAACACCCTTATTTTAAAACTAGGCTGAGAAAGTAGGCATAACTGCAAACAGATGGCAGCATGCAACAATATTACTGCTCAGTCCAAGTAGTAAACATGATTTACAATTTGCAAGATTTTTTTTACTGTGATTCATGTTTCTGTCAGCTGCACATCGGAGGTTAATAGAAATGCCAGCATGCTCACTGATTTACTTAGTAAAATGTTCATCCCAAGGTTCAGGTTCAGAAGATTGAAGTCAGAAAGAGTTACAGGATTCATGCATTATGTAGAGGAAGCTGACGCGACCTTCAGCCATAACACTCTACTCTATATATTACAGTGGGCTTGACCCTCCCAAGGCCAGAAGATGCATTTGATATATTTAACCACTATCCCTATTAAATTACTCACACTCTTTATGAGCTGAAGCCATTTTATATGGTGAGCCATAGAAGTGATATCATTTTTGATCAAATGCGGTTTTATCTTTGCCTCCTGCTGTGGATGCTTTACATTTTTTTTTATATATTCATAAGTCAAATGCAAACTATATCGAGTAATATAAATATCGCAATGGCATCCTGATATGTCTTTTCAACCATATTAGATAAAACTAAAATAGTCATTGCTCCCACGACTACGGGAAATGTTGGTCCATTTTGACATAATTGGCTTTAGAATTAATTATGACATTAATTGCTACATTATTGACGGAATGTCAACTCCTTTGGAATTCTTTTTTTTATGGTCCCACCCTTTTTTTTTTTAGCTTACTCTAAAGTAAACTGACAAGCTAATTATACCATATTACACCAATAAGCCCTGAAATGAGACTCCTCTATCTCTCAGCCTCAAAAGTCTTCAACCAACATCTTTGGATCGGTGAATGCCATTGTAAACTTATTCTATTCTATTTTCACCAATGTTAATTTAAAAAACAAAATTCAATTACAGAGCTTTCAATACTTGACAATGGTTAATGTACACTCAGAGAATGGCTTCTACACATTCCCCCTGTCATTTAAGGTGTACAAAGATATACTTACATTCTCACAATAGAACAAAAAAAATTACAATGATAATTTAGACTAATTAATCTCCTTTATATAAATATATATATATTTATATATATATGTATATACATTTTTTTCCGATTTGTGACCTCAAAAGTTTCATGGTCTATATAAAGAATGTGTCCCAAACATTTCTAGTCACCTAACATTTCCCATAAAAAATTACTGTCTTTCAATGATACTGTTTACATATTCTAAATGTTAATATACATTTTGACAACAATTAGAACTGACACATACCAAACTTGGTATGTCCCAGAGCCATATTGGATGACCGTGATGCTGTCAGCTCTACCTACATCAGCAGCACTGTCTCAATGGTCGTGCGACACATGTCAGAAACTTTTAAATGTCTGCTCTTTTCAGCAGAGTGCCTCCACAGCTCAACCAGGCGAAAGATGACATTTTATGTGGATACAGTATGCATGTGTGTGAGTATAAGAGTGTGTAACAAGAAAAAAAAAACTGAGAATGGGGGATGGGGCTGTTCTGCAAGTAGTGATCTACTTTGATTGACAGTTTGACGTGTCGCAGGAAAATATTGACATAAAGTGAAGGATCACACTCTAACCCATTCGGTGCGCAATTACAGAGAGTATGCTACACTGTAAAAGATCAATGACCTCGGTAACACTTTGCAAGCTCATAAGATAACCAGTGATAACCCTAGGGCTGACAAATTACCTAAACAAACTGCACATCGCCTCGGAAACGGAAATACCGTCGGTGAACAAGATGGTTGCAGATTCCAAAGCAGCCTGTGATGTCTGGACGTGAAGTAGCATCGCTGTTGATTGGACGTGTCTGGGTGCAGCCAGCCAGAGATTTGCACCTTTGACCCTCTTTGATCAGCAGTTTTGGCAGGGCAATCCATCATGGTGCTCTTACTGTCAGAGGAGGTGCCTGGCTGCAGCTGTGTGTCACTAGCTAAGAGGGGCTGCTTAAAGGCAATCATGTCAACCTCCGCACACAACTGCTCCGACTTGCCGATTGAAGGAGGATTTGACAGGGCCAGACGAGTCAGCTAAAGACACTAGAGGGCTGTGTCTGAGTACTCTCTGGTTGGGGACTGATAGAGGATTTTAGATTCACTATTTTACAACACCTTTGTACCTATATAAAAATCAAATGTATCACAATAAACATTGCGTTTTTTTTTTTTCAAACTACTTTTAAAGACCAATCATGCTATGATTTTATGAGTGTTTTGTGAATAAGATGTTATTGATTTTTTCTCTCAACTCCTTTCAATCTACGATTGATGCCTGCTATAAAGTCAAACTTCCTTACCCATCCCAGTCAGTCAATTCCTTTGGATAAAATGATACAAAGGAATGGCATGTGCACTTTGAGTCTGAGCTTTAAAAGATTAAAAAAATATTTGCCTCAGGACATTGTCTAGACATCCAAGTTACAACATTGTTTGAAATTTCTAAAAGGATTGTTCTATTTTCAGTTACACAGAGGAAAGCTGTCTGACAGAACAACGAAATTCTAGTTTCAAAGTCCGGGCATCTTACTGTGCTAAGGTTCGTATTGAATTATAAAGTAGAAATTGTAAAGAATCATACTACTTTACTATACCTTATTAAAGACCTCTGATAAGTTGGATTAGCTT
This sequence comes from Galaxias rostratus, assembly GCA_036024795.1. Taxonomy (NCBI): domain Eukaryota; kingdom Metazoa; phylum Chordata; class Actinopteri; order Galaxiiformes; family Galaxiidae; genus Galaxias; species Galaxias rostratus. The sequence goes on along the minus strand of JAVQJS010020120.1, from coordinate 7,399 downwards.
TCGTGCCTTACGTAAGAACGGAAAACCATATGTATTGGATAAAATCTGAAAAAATGAAATGGTATGTTTTGTAAGTATACTATATTGAGTATACTGTGAATCTTTTGAAGAAAACAGCGAGTCTCAAAAAAACAAAACAAACTATAACATGTTTGAGGCTTTGCATGCCTTCTATTATCACATCCACTCTCCACTGAACCACTGATGTCTGAGGGGAAAATGCTAGGCCTGGAGACTGCCACTTGTCAGATCCTCGAGAATGCGGCCAGGTCCCAATGTAAATGAGGCTAGCACAATTGTCAATGATCTTCTGACGGGAAAACAGATACCGCATTCCCCATCCCTTTTAAACCAGGTGCCTTAATGGCCAAAAAAAAAGGGGGTCTGACTTTCAGACAAAGAAGCTGAGTGATGGCTTGCTGACTGCAGCTCTGAGTGTGCAATAACGTGATGTGAAAGGACATTGTCAGGAGCCGAGGAGACAGGCCCGGAATTGTACATAGTGACAGAAAACAGAGATGAGGACAGAGATACCGGTGCCATATTAGTGGCCAGCATATTCAAGCACACGTCCTTGAGTTTAAGCAAACCTGACATCACCTCCAATGGCTTCAAAGTGTTCACCACCCCTCCCCTATCCACCGCCCCCCACCCCCTTCTGTCTCCAGCCAGTATTCCTCTGATGTCTCTCCAGACTCCAGTCTCTCTTGTCTAGCGAGTTACCAGCAGGCCTGTTCTGTCAGGAGGCAGAGGACCACAGGGGCCCGCGGATACCCTTAGTCAATCTACATTTGGTCTGGGCGCTGGGAAGTGTGCTCATTTTTTTCGATATCTGAGCTACTTGAGGTGATCCAAACACTGAAGTGTGAGGAGCTGTCACCTCACATAAGGCTCTTCACCACCCAAAGATGTGCAGCTTCTGATACGCTGGAGGGGCCGGCGGGGGAAGATCCCTGGGCCCTGATAGGCTGGGAGGAGGCTAGGGACCCTATCAGAGAGATGGGGGAATGTATTCCAGCTGCTACCACTCGCCTGGGGACAAGAGGTCGAGGGGGAGGGAGGCAGCTCATCATCAGACACCCCCCCCCCCCCCCCATCTCAGGACAGATTTATGCTAGTAACCAGGCAGAGCATGCTGGGAAATGTATATTTCCTATCAAAATATACTGTAAACAAAAAAACTAAAACGGATAAGCAGCAAATGTTGGCGATTAAGATGAAACTCTATTTTTAGGCTTGCACATGGTTTGCTGGATACAAACCTGTTTGTTTGTGAAATCTGATTTGTTTGTGAGAGTCCGTGCTGCAGGGAGGCCCGTAGGCTATGGGCACCAGTGTGTACACAGCAGGACCTGCACCGTACACCTCACTGCCTTCTCCCGCCAGGGAAAGATAGCCGGGTAGAGAGAACCAGCATCACCCCACAAAAACATAGCTATGAGCTTAGAGACTAGAGCATGCTCCGAGTACAACTGGCGTTTGCGCTGTTGTGTGATAAAGTGAAGCTTGCCATAAATATACTCTGGGGCTCCATGCACAGCTGGTGACCTAAGTCACTGCTTGAAAGATAGAGCACCGTAAAGGGATGGTGGGGAGGAGAGGAAGGATGAGGGGAGATGCGTACGTTTCCTCCGCACATTATCCATCTGAAGAAAATGGAGGATTGTGTCCGGGCCATTGGGACAACGCATACGAGAAGACGGAAGTACAATTTATTTTGAAATCAATCTTTTTCCTAACACCATAAATCGAACCCTAGTGTTAGATACTGATGCTACACCATTATATTATTACCTAGTATCCATATCAAAGTCCATAGTTTACATGAGAATAATCTGCAAAATACAGACATTAGAGAAAAAGCTGTCAACAAATCCAACAAGCGAGACAGATCTGTCAAGCAGAGGAAATAATTGTGACCTGAAGGAAGTTTAATTATTGAATTATGCATACAATCAGTTTTTGCTTCTCAAGGGCCCTAAAACATGTCAAAGCATGACATATTCAAAGGCTGAAGTCCTTCAGTATCAAGGTTATATTTCTTTCTTGCAATTCTCAGATTTCATTGCAAGTGTACAACATTTTCATAATTGAAGTAATCAATCAGACTCACAACGATGTAAAAAAAATCAATGAGTAATCCACTCACACTTATACACAATACAATAGCTAATAAAGACACCACATCCACATATCTATAACCTTAACCAGAGGAGTTAATTGTTTAGGTTACATGTTTTGTTTTTCCATGGTAAATGTTGATGTTTAGTATCATGCTAGAAAACAATAACAACTGAAAAATTATCTTACTCCATAGCATGCCTAATGACAGCTCTGCATTTATGGACAGAATAATAAAGTGTTTTATTCAACAAATGTTTATGTTTATATGATGCTTGGTCATAAAAGCTGAGTATATTTTGACATGTGGTATGCATTAATCATATAGCCTTATATAATGCTGCATAATTTAATTTGTTGGACCTATGGAATGATAATAATGCTTTTCTAGTGCAGTTGTGTCCAGGGGGGGATATAAATTGTACTAACTGGTGGGGAATTTTGACAGAAAAATATATCACGATAAACTGTTGCTTTCCCATGGCAACCTTTACAGTACACTGACAGACATTATTTAGGTCATTGACAAAAACATTTTAAACCAAAGCAAACATATAGTGAATTGGTAAGATAATGCTGTATTCAGACACTTAAACTATAGGAATCTGTACTCTCAAATGAAAGGTGAACGTCCTGCCGATGAAGTTGTGTAGAGTTATTTCTAAGCTCAAATGAAAAAATATTTTAATGTACGTTTCCGTGCCCGTATGATTTACTACGGCTGCAATTCCTGCTCTGTTTATTGTGACCAAACAAGTGCAGTGCCTGCATGTTTTCAAATCCAGGGGTATTGATTAAAGTTTTAAAAGTCAGCCATATTACCCAGAGACCTCTAGGAGATTAATTTACGTCAATGTTTATCTGTAATTCATTAGTCATTTATACTGCACAACCAAATGAGCTATCTAGAGGGAGCTGGCCATTATTCACTCTGTGCAGGCTTGGGACTGAACAATGAAATCCAACCTCAACTGAAATCCAACATAAGCTAAAAACAATGAATTATTGAAATTCCATATTGTGACAGGACATTTATCTGTAATAAAGAAACATGGAACACAAATCAGCTATGTAAAAGGTAAACATACAATTGGCTGTATGTTTACTAAAGAATCTTGATTTCTGTGTATCCCTGTTAACGTTATGAAACAAAGCAAAACACATTTGTAAAGCTTTAGTCAGTTTATTACCATATTAGCCACATGTTCTATTAAGGAAGAACTTGTTATTGAAATGTGTTCAAATGCATTTTAGTTTGACTGTGCTACAGTTATGATGGAGAGGAGAGTGACTTTGAATGTTGTGGTGGCCATGCATTGCTTTGCGTGTCCTGAGTCTTAGGATGAACGACCAATGAAATGGGCACTCTAAATTGAAAGATTCCCCAAATCCTATTACTGAATAATAGTTGTCTGACACTCTTTGTCCGCTATGATTTCCTGTAAATAGGTTAGACCATTGGGATTAGGCCTTGATCCACTGCTAGTGGTGTGTCCAGTCTGAAATGACGATCCCCTTATCTCAAGGCAACAGAGCTACACTATACTATGTCCTGACTTTGGCAACATAGAATGGATGACATTGGAATTAATTTAATCTTACTTAAATTAGCCTCTGACTATGATCTCTTGGAGTCAAAATGTATGTCCTCCCGAATTCAATTTCCTCCACAGAGTGATATAACTTTATCAGTTGGTAACTATTCTGTGGCCTCCAATAATGAGACCTGTCACAGGGACCAGGCGCCAGTAGTGTTTGATGGCGGCCATCTTGTGACAATTTTAGCTGTCTTCTATATCTGAGAAAGGAAAACGTAAGGCTGCCTCACATCTATATAAGTCCATAAATTCTTCTCTTGTTGTGAAATGCAGAATTGTGATTACAATTCCCTTTCGATCATTAAATTACACCACCATTTTATAAAAAACATTGCTCCTTCTTTTATTATCACCATGAATTCCCCCATCTATATAAACCAATGTCTAATTCACATAACCAAACCAAAATGCCTTCCACATCTCAAAAAGGAGATTTTTTTAAACAGGCTAACCTTCACCTAGGAAACATGACTCCAGATGAAATGCTAGCATCAGTGAATAGTAAGCCTGTTCAACCAATGCCTGGTCCTTATGATTAGTCTCATCTTATCCAGGTCCTTGATGCTTGATAACCCAGTACCTGAGGGTCCTGCCTCTACCTCAAAGCCGTGATTTGACATGGCAAGGAGATAGAAAGCAAGGGGAATGGGGACAAAAATAAAAGAACAAGGGATCAAAAATAACGGAGGCTGTCCGGCCCTTGTGGCACGCAGGGCCCCATCAACACCAATAACCGTTAGCCGTGAACACGGGTGTCACGGTCCGACAAGCGTCATATCACTCAAATCGCTGCTTGATTTGACTGGAACACATCAATCACTCAAGGTAATGCGGGCGGACGTGGCCAGCTCGGCCTCACCTCTGGCTCCTCATTATGTTGCGTCAGTGTTAGTGAAACCTCGTCCTGTCAAGTCGTGGCCCGCCATGTTCCACAGTGACGAGCGGAGACTCTACTGTCCAGCAGTCTTTACTGAGGGGCGTAAACACGGAAATGAGAAGCGCGACTGAACGAGGATACGTTACGTAGATGTGTCGATTCGTCGGTGCGCTGGCTGACTGGTCTCGGTTACTTTAAACCAAACCCCTTGAGTGAAATGACAAGAATCAAGCCTTCCCCCTTTTCACCACAGACGCAGATAATATAAAACATTTCCGTAATAAATATTTATATTCAGAATTTGAGTGTTCATAACAGGCAGCTCCCTGCTATTGTGGAGTGAAAAGGTTTTCGATTCCACTTTGATCATGCAAGAAAGGATTAAACGCTTATTAACAAAGAAATTCCTTAAAAGCCTCCTAGTTCCCCAGTCACCCCCTCCCGGTACCCAGCTGTGTATACAACTGTGACAGGTAGAATAATAACGGTCATACATCACTGCACCTGAGAGCCCAATCATCTAAATCTTCCCCCGCCACTGCCTCCCAGACTCCATTACTTTATTGACATGCAATCTTCAGAAGGAGAGAAATATTGCGCATGTAAGGTCACTTGGTTATGAAGACATATTATCATATTATCTGCATGAGGGTTGTAGGGCTCAGGCCTGACAAAGCTAATTATAATTGTACATGATACAGAGCTCAGAGCATATTATGTGCTTGGCTGCATGACAAAGTCGCAGCTGAGAGATGGGGAGAGGGGTGGGAATGTGATATGAAACTCGATGAGTTGTGTCTGAGGTGGCATAACTGGAATACATCCTTAGGTTAATATGTGGATGAATTATCTGCAACTATAAAAGTGTTTTCCCCTACTTCCGTACAGCCTGGGTCTGACAGAGTCAGAATGAACACAGTTCTTCAAATATCAATTTCTTATGTGTGGTGACTTGAAACAGCTTTGCTGTCCAAACGTCACATTTACTCAGCCACGTACACACTGCCCTGAGGCTTTTTTTAAACCTCTTTTCTCAAGGTTATTTCAATATCAACTGAATCTGGCCACCCCTTTTTTATCTTTAGTAACAACGGTAACCAAAAAACACCAAAAACATTCAGCTTTTTTCATCATTATTTGTGCATTGGGTGTAAACAATGTGCCATGCCACATGGTAAAGGGGCACGGTCAGAACAAGAAGAAACCCGCATGCAGTGTGTCACAGTACCCCAATAAATTAAGGCAAAGTGAAAGTAAACATCTGCTCCTGTTCGCTTCCATTCCACTTCTTTCGTTTATCCACAGCCCTCTTCCCTAGAGTCCAGTGGCTGTGGCATTATAATCTCATTTTCTATGTAATGATAAGTGCTGTGGAAACTGCAATCTGTGAGAACTCCCAAGAGTAAAAGCTGTTAGCAGGAGTTTAATAGTGTCGGGCAGAGGGACAACTCTTTCCACTCATTTGCAGTGATCTATTGCAAAGGAGTCTATCCATGGAAAACGTACGCCATTCTTCCAATGGATACAGTAGGACTGTTGCAACAGCAAGTTTGAAACAACACAACGCCACTGTGCGCAGTAACATGAGTCATCGTCGTGACTGGGAAAGTAAATGCAGTAGCATGGATTATTAAGGCAAATTACCTTTTAGGTTAATTTGATGAGTTGAATTTGCATAATGGAACTTGTCTCTACTAGATATTGGAAAGCCATTGGCTAGATTTACAGCCTATGAGTCAGACGTTCAAATGTGACCTCCATGACTCAGTCAACTGAATCATCTTGCAGCGACATAGTATGTCAAAAAAGATCAACCTCGCAGGTTTTGACAGTGAGATGAGTTGTCTTGTCGCATTAGCGAAACACAGAACCCTTTTCGTGCAGTAAACAAACCAGCCCTATTGACCCATCAGATGGGGAAAGTGACAAAGCCAAATTCCATATTGGACAGAGTATATGATGCTCAGATAAATTACATAATAAATATGATAAACCCACGATGATTTATGAATTATGAAACATATTCAAATAGGGCTTACAACATAATTCTCAATCTTACTTTGTTGACGGAATTTTTTTTTTATGTCAGATGCCAAATCTGATCCACAGGGAAAGATACCCAAAACATCTGGACAACTTTATGCTCATAAATCTCTCTGATAAATGGTGGAGCTTCAAAAGTCAGAGAGAAATAATGACTGGTGCAACATTTTGGCACAACTAGAAACATACTTGAAATACAAGACAACATCTCCCATCACAAGCCAGGCTCTAAGGCAGCAAATCATTCAGGCACTGAGTAACGGTTCCACTGTCTTAGGAATTTTGTTCAAAGAGCATTGCAACACACCCATTGGTTTGCAATTGTACATTTTTCCAGATATTGGCTACTGATGCTTCATACAGACAGAGTGAACCATGCTTTAAATTGTAAACTGCAGATTAAAATGCAAACTTCTCAAATAATAATGAATGCATTGTTTTATCATAGATTTTTATACTGTGGCAAGCTTCAAGTTCGTTATTCAAGAAATCTCAAACAACCTTGTAATTGCAACAACGTTCAGCTTTATTGCTAACAGGCTCGCCTTGAGACACTTGGTCCAAAGAGACTAGCCTTTGCAACCCACAAGTGCACTCATGGCCTAAACTAATAAATGTGTAATTAACTGAACAGATACATTATAAAAGATAAAGATAACGTAAAAACATAAGATCATCAGTTAACACTGAGAACAACATAATTAATGGATAAACAAAGTCTGTGCCCTGGCACCTATCTGTTGCACTCTGGGTAATCCCA
>JAVQJS010020029.1:0-11831 GCA_036024795.1 Galaxias rostratus | reverse complement strand
GGAGTTTGCATGTTCTCCCCGTGTTAGCGTGGGTTTCCTCCGGGTACTCCGGTTTCCTCCCACATTCCAAAAACATGCAGGTAAATTGGTGTCTCCAAATTGTCCATAGGTGTGAATGTATGTGTGAATGATTGTATGTCTATGTGTTAGCCCTGCGATGGATTGGCGATCTGTCCAGGGTGTATCTCGCCCTAAGTCAGCTGGGATAGGCTCCAGCCCCCCCTCGCGACCCTGCATAGGATAAGCGGTTCTGACAATGGATGGGTGGATGGATAACTGTTGGAGAGTGTAAAATGGATAGGTTAATCTTATTGTTATACTATTCTTTTGGACACCAAGTAGTGCCACCTACCGCACAAAGAACCTTGGCTGGTTGCAGACAAGAAAAATAAAGTGTGTAAACTGAGATAAAAATGTATGCAGGGATTGGGATAAAAGCAATTGTTGTGAACAGAAGATATGTTTAGGGGTACTGGTTTGATTCTTTAACATAAAGCAACACAAATATGACTCTGATTTTCAGCAGTCCAGAAATTATGGATCACATCTTCGTTTAGCGTTTCCCAAGCAAAAAACTGCGTGCCAATTGAGTTGGGAAAATTGCTCTCTATAGTGCAGGGCTCCCCAACTTTTTGGGAGAAATTCTGAAATTCAATAGGTTGTCAAATGTATAATTCCAAACACGTACTATTACACAAAAGTATATTAAAGTCACAACACCGTCATAGAAAACATTGCTATTCTGCACTGATAACTTTCTCCTCAAACTTATTACCCACACATCAATCTATCACACTTAACCTACATTCACATTTCAAAAGCTTATAATTTCGTGGTCCACTGTGTTTTAAGTGCATTTAGTGAGCTAATCACTATCACTGCATGGAGTCCACACGAGGTGTGCATGCCGTGTATTCACTTCTCACGTTTACTCTTACAAAGAGGTCAGCGGGACAGCCACAGAGCCACGTGTAGTAGAGAATCCCCTATTGAGAATTTGACATGCGCATAGTGCCTTGCAAATGTGTTTACCCCCCCTCCCCTGCTAAACCATTACATTCACTGGAGAACGGTGCTCGAATAAAGAGCTTAAAAATTGCCAATGGTCCTGATCGTCCAGCGTTTGTGGTTTGTGAAACCTTTCTATTTTGACTTGGAAAACACAATCTCCAACTCTTACAGTAGAGGGCGCTCCGAATAAGCGTTCTAAATTTACGAGTACGCGTCCCAGAGTTGGTGGAAAGTGTCAACACTGTGGAGGTGGCTTCTAAACATACAGTTAGATAGGTCTACTTAATTTCACAAATACAAGATAAGATATGGTGACTGCAAAAAAGCAACAACAGCATTAGCCTTAACAGGAGAGGTTTAGAGAGTTTATAAACATAGCCTTAATAAAGCAGCAAACAATTAATGTATTTTGAAAAAATGTGTGGTATGTTGACATTACCATCTATTTGATATGTCAATTATGTAACTCGCTAAGATGTTTTTTTTTGGCTTCGACGTACATTAATTATTCCAAGAATATGTATATATTTATAAATACATCTGAAGACATGAATAAGAAACATCTGAAAATCTACCAATCTGTTATGCTTTTCGTCAAAGGCGAAACCCAAGCATCTGCTAATAAATGTCCTTTAAATACACACACATCCTTAAATGTGTATATTCGTAGTCCAAGCTATTTTTGATGTAAAGTAGATCCTTTCAACACATTTTGCCATTTCGGGTCGAGAACGAGCCTATTAGCTTCCACTGCTGTCATTGCGGGCGTGCACGAGCAGCCCTGTTTGTTTGTGTAGCGAGAGAGGTTGGAAATGGCGGAGAGGAAAGACTAAGGCGACAATAATTTAAAGAAAAAATTTAAATTATTACAACGTTTATGACAAACACGAAAACAACCCCGAGTCTATTCTAGGAATTACTTTGTTTTTAATGAGAGCCGATCAAAGTGCAGCTGAACGCAGCCTAGTGGATTTGGAAATAGTCTTTGAATTAGCAAGCTGGCTGCTAACCTTAGTAGCTAGCTGGCTAACGCTAGCTTCAAGTCGTGAGTCAATTTTACTCGCGCGGAATTGTTTGTCAACATTCGCTGACGTGAGCGATACAACACGCCATCTGTCAACTTTTCCGAAGCCTTCATTGTATTGATCACCGGATCACAATAGCTGTGATGTCCGTATCAAACTAAGGAATAACAGGTCAAGTCAAGACATTGTTATCATTAGCCTGTTAGTGTTCAGCGGCTGGCTTGTAAGCTTGTTTAGTTGCTTCAAAACAGTGTTCCGTTTACCAACGATTTGCGCTAAGCCTAATGTTAGGTGATGCCTGTGAATTTACAGTATACTTTGACAACTTCCGCCCGGAGCCAAATCAACAATAACTGAACGCCCGCAGCGTAGAAACAGGTAAGAGCTTATTTACCAAACGAGACTCAGATTTATTTACAGTATTATCCCTGACTAAATCGTTTTTAGCTGCAGGCGGTTGAGCGAGGAATTAAAACGTGCAATGCAGGGCCAAGCGCACGTGCCTTCTCCGCAGGATGAACTAACTGAAGTGTACTGGTTAAAATGTATGACATTTTCTGTCCTCGGGTTATGCAGTTTTTGAAAGCCCTATAAATATACATTTATCTATATATAAATGTGTATATATATATATATATATATATACTAGCTTCTATAAATGATACATTCTGAAAGACTGACATGTTTGCAGTGAGCGTGGTTTATTACTAAACAAGTTTGGCCTTTCGAGACAACACATTCCTTAATCTAAACAAAACGATGGCATCGAACGTGACTCAGTAAATTATCATTACTGTAATTTCTCTCTCAATATTATGTGTTTTCGTTTTTTCAAATTGAATGGTGTTTGCGACCTACTGTTACATATTTGACTCAGTAGCCTGTCTCCTTTTCTTTCTCTTTTTCGTCATATCTTAATTTTTGATCCCTAAAGGCTATGAATGTATTTGTTTGTATCTCGGGTTACAAGTCTTTCTTTCTTAGTAGGTGTCATAAGTATAGCATTGGTAGGCTGGCCTTTGGGCTTTTGACGCCAGTTAGATGAAGGCCTACATAGACTAACTACGCTCACTGAAAACAAGTTGGAGTTATTCAGGTTAAAGTTGGACCAACTCTTGTTCTTTCCTATGTTTGCTCATATTAGCTCGTATGAGGATAACCTTGACTTTTGCATTCCTTACGTGACAAAAGGGGGTGGAAGGAAGAACGCAGGGAAAGCAAAAAAAGAAAGACAAACGAGAGAGATTGCGGAAAGAAGAAAGAAAAAAAATAGACTTGGGTTACTTTAAAAAAAAAAAAAAAAAAAAAAAAATGTTTTACACAGATATTGCTTTTTCGTATCTGCATAGCAACACAGAGATCAAACGTCACCAGCTAACCTGTGCGTTCCATAAGCACTTTTACGTTTGACTCCTGAGCAAATGAAAGACGTTGTGGCCGAGCGTGAGGAAGAGGGGAGGGGGGGGGGGTTTGGCCGAAGAGAGGTAGCCTCTCCTCTTAAGCTTTCTCTGTGTGTCGTCACAGCCAGCAGTTGTTTTGGTTTGAATTGACCTTTGCTAGCTGTACGTGGGGATCTGTATGGGACGCGGGCAAGGATCCTAACACATTTCTATAACTCGTTTGTTTTTAAACCATTTCTCTGTCCGTGCCTTGCAGGGGCCTCCAGTGTAACTTTTTACACCGGTGGCCTCCCTGATGCCTCAATGTTTGTCAATGAGTGACATGAGCACACAAACCCGCGGCAGTGTTTACAGTTTTGATAGAATGGTTTTAATAAGGTGCAATAATTAATGTATTACTCATAACAAATATCAAACCCCCATTGTGTACTGTGCCCCGTCATCAGTCGTTTGTTTGAGTGGCTGCGGACAGATTTTCGGTGAAGTTTACCACCAATTTGGTGGCAGTCACGAGCCTCGCGAAAGGGGTACTGGTGCAAAGTAGTTTCAGTCCGCCCCCCCCCCCCTCTCTGTCCCTCCCTCTATCTCACACACCCCTCCCTCTCCCCTCACTGCTGGTGTCCCATTTAGAAACATTCCTCTGCCTGGGTCTGCACAGAGTATGTACACACACTGTTGGTTTCACAGCAGGGACACCTGCAGCAGGTTAATCAGCCAGGCTCTCAGGTGTGTGACTGTGGAACTTGGATTTCCGACCTGCCTTCTTTTTTCTTCTTTTTCTTTTTACATTAGTTGTTTTGATTTGAACATTGGCAATGGCTGCCAGGCCATTAAGGAAATGACTTAACTGTTATTTTTTTAATCAAGACAACAAGTTATGGAGGCATGTGGGCCTAGGCGCCAGATCTAAAGGCCAGTGCATGCACAGTAAAGGACTTTGATATCATCAAAGCAAACACAATACGCAAGCATTGCCTGTGCATTGATTTTGACCTGCAGCCAGGCATGCAGTCACCAAGATAGGCTGAGTGCCCGTGTATTGAGGGGGGGGGGGGGGGGGGGGTGTGGGTGTGTGTGTGTGTGTGTGTGTTTGTGTGTGTGTGGGGTGTGGATGTGTGTTTGTGTGTGTGTGGTGTGTGTGTTTGTTTGGTGTGTGTTTTTGTGTGTGTGTGTATATGTGTGTGTGGTTTGTGTGTGTGTGTGGTGTGTGTGTGTGTGTGGGGTGTGTGTGTGTTTGTGTATGTGTGTGTGTGGTGTGTGTGTTTGTGTGTTTGTGGTGTGTGTGTGTGTGTGTGGCGTGTGTGTGTGTGTGGGGTGTGTGTGTGTTTGTGTATGTGTGTGTGTGGTGTGTGTGTGTGTGTGGTGTTTGTGTGTGTGTGTGGTGTGTGTAATGCAACAATGTGATGACTTACAGCAATGCATCCTAATGGCTGAAGATGACTGTGTCTCCACACTAAAATGTTGTGGGTGTGTTGGATTTGTAGTACATCCCTGCTTGGATGAACAAAACCCCACTACATCTTCTCAATGAGTGCACCAATAGTGGGGTTTTTTATGTGCACAATTGCGTATAAGTGTTTCACTGTCTAGTACAGTCTGTGTCAGTCTTGTATAATGTGTGACACAGTCTGGCACAGTCTAGTATAATGTAAAACACAGTCTGGTGCAGTTTAGTATAATGTAAAACACAGTCTGGTGCAGTCTAGTATAATGTGGGACAAAGTCTGGTACAGTCTAGCTGCTAGACTCTAGCATAATATGTGGCACGGTTTAGTACCGTCTAGTTTGGGTGTTCAACAGCCCCACAACCTGTTGCCATGCCTCCCACACTAATGACCAGGCTCATCCTCATCATCATCATCATCATCATTTATTTGAATCAATTTGACATGAACATATCCACAACAATACTGATATCTGTTAAAGAGCTGCAAAACAACACAGTCAACACACACAACACACAAGACAAAATAGTTCAGCAAAATTTGTTTGTTCTAAGGTTCTCCAGTAGTGCTGGAACCGTTCTAACCCTAGCCCTAAATACATAAGACAAAACAGTTCAGCAAAATCAGTTGGTTCTATGGTTCTCCAATAGTTCAACCTCCTTAGCATGTGATAGCATACCTTCGCTGAGGTAGCAGATACTCACTGAGATCAGCTTCATCTTTATCAGAATCACAAACTCGTTGTATAAATACGTTTCTTTGTGTGGTTGGCGAGGACAAATGCCATCCTAGATTTTTTTTTGAAAGTCTTCAAGTTTTTCTAAAGTTCATTCAATAAATATCTGTAGAAGTTAGTACCATCTCCACCCTATACCTGTGGGCGTGGCCGTGGTTAGTACCATCTCCACCCTGTACCTGCAGCTGTGGGCGTGGTTAGTACCATCTCCACCCTGTACCTGCAGCTGTGGGCGTGGTTAGTATTATCCCCACCTTGTGCCTGCAGCTGTGGGCGTGGTTAGTACTATCCCCACCCTGTACCTGTGGGCGTGGTTAGTACTATCCACACCCTGTACCTGTGGGCGTGGTTTGTACTATCCCCACCCTATACCTGCAGCTGTGGGTGTGGTTAGCACATACCCATCTTGCACCTGCAGCTGTGGGCGTTGTCAGTACTTTCTCCACGACGTACATACAGCTGTGGGTTCTGTCAGTTCTTTCCCCACAATGTGCCTACAGATGTGGTCGTGGTCAGTACTCTCCTGCCTCGTACCTATAGCCTTGGTAACCAGAGTACCTGTAGCTGTCATAACCTTGGTAACCCTCCAGCCTCTCCATCTTGGCAGGCAGAGCTTCAGGCTGGAAGGCCATGGCCGACTTGATGACCCCTGAGGAGTCTTCAGGGATCTTCAGCTCCGAGTAGGACGGTGGGTCCTCCAGCAGAGAGGAGCAGGAAGGCAGGGCTCCAGGGGGCTTGGGGCAGGGCTGGTAGGACACCTTGGTAGTGGTGGTGATGATGGTCTGCAGGGCAGCAGGGTTAGATGCGCCAGGGTAGCGACAGGGGAATTCTGGGCTGTAGTAATGGTGGTTGGCTGTAGGAGCTGACAGGTCCCCATAGGGGGCGCTGCCCTTCCCCAGGAGCTGCTTCCAGCTGTGGTGCTTGCTGCTTGCTGTGCTATCATAAGGAGAGTTGGAAGGGTGGGGGGTGGTTGGGGCAATGCCGCTGCCCAGTCCAGAGCTGCCTTTGCTGGGGTCAGTGAGCTGGTCCTGGGGGCTGCTGGCTGCCTCCCTGTATGTATGACTAGAGGCCTCTTTATAAGGCAGACCACTCAGAGCGCTGTAGGAACCAGAGCCTAGATAACTCGGCACTGGGAACTCATAACCACATGGCGGCCGTGTCATGAACAGCCTGTGGTTGGCTGGCTTCTGCAGCGTGGGTGCGGCCTCTCCCAGAGCATTGTGGGGGTCGTAGTTGCTTTGGAAGGCGGGGTAATGGCTGCTCTGGAGAGGGTAGTTGGTGCTGTATCGCTCTGGGGGGTCCATGCAGGAGAGTTGGTGTAGATTAAAGGTCGGGCCCAGGTCGTAGCGAGAAGCCTGTCAGAAACATCTCTGGGTTAATACACCTGACCTCTGACTTCTGTCTAGGATTAGGTTAACAAACCTGACCTTTGACTAGGGTTAGGGTTAACACACCTGACCTTTGACCTCTGACTACGATTAGGGTTAATGCACCTGACTTTTAACTATCAATAGGGTCAATACACCTGACCTCTGACCTCCGTCTAGGCCTGACCTCTGACCCCAGGACCCTTACCTCAGGCTCCACCAGTCTCCTCTTAGTGGTGAAGTGAGGGGAGGACATGCGTCTCTTCACTGCGCTGCGCCGAGCCTCCGTTTCAGACTTACTCTCTGGGCGAGGATGGTCATGGACTCCTTTGGCCTAAAATCAGTCCAACATTGTTTCAGAATTACCATATGAGACTTTGATCAACAGACATTTTGTCAATAGAGTTGCATTTCTGATTAGATACTGCCCAAGATAAAAACATTCTTTGCTGGGTAAATACTCAACCTGTCACAGTAATCTTTTTATATTTAATGCTGGCATCTTTTGCAAATGCAACACACAGACCAATGCAGTTTCCTATGGTGCTGCTCCTACTGCACTGTTGTGCGATCCGACTCCATTGTTACAATGGTGGTGAGCACACTGCATTATTGCTGTGGAGTTGTTCCTGTTGTATTGTTGCTAGGGGACTGTTCCAATGGTTTTTGTGGGTTATATCACTGAATCACAGACACATACTTCTGGGGTGTGGAAATTCAAGTGAATTATTGTGTGACTCATTCAAGTGACTTATTCTGACAGATAACATTTTCAGTTTTATACCTTAGACGTTTGTTAAATACACACACCTCCTCCATATTTATATCACAGTTAGAAGATGGCCGGGGTGCCAGGGTTAAGGTGCAGCATACCTGGAAGAAAATAGCCTTGGTGTCAACTCTCCAGAAGTTAGTGACAGGGTAACCACTGTGGCCACGGCATGGCATCAGCTCCAGACACGAGTTACAGCTCGGACACAGCTTCTCTGGAGAGGACACAGGTTACCAAAGTTACACTCAGGCACAGCATAACACAGGTTAACACAGTTACACTCAGGCACAGCATGACATAAGGTTAACACAGTTACAGCTCCAACACAGCGTCTCTGGAGAGGACACAGGTTACCAAAGTTACACTCAGGCACAGCATAACACAGGTTACCAAAGTTACACTCGGGCACAGCACGACACAGGTTAACACAGTCACAGCTCCGACACAGCTTCTCTCGAGAGGACAAAGGTTAACACAGTTACAGCTCGGACACAGCTTCTCCGGAGAGGACACAGGTTAACACAGTTACACTCGGGCACAGCATGACACAGGTTAACACAGTTACAGCTCGGACACAGCTTCTCTGGAGAGGACACAGGTGGACACAGTTACAGCACAGGGAACAGTTTCTCTGGAGAGGACACAGGTTAACACAGTTACACTCGGGCACAGCACGACATAAGGTTAACACAGTTACAGCTCCGACACAGCTTCTCTGGAGAAGACACAGGTGAACATAGTTACAGCACAGGGGACGGTTTCTCTGGAAGGGAAACAGGTTAACAAAGTTACAGCACAGGGAACAGTTTCTCTGGAGAGGACACAGGTTAACACAGTTACAGCAATGGGAACAGTTTCTCTGGAGAGGACACAGGCTAACTCCGTCACAGCATGTTACCTTATTTGTTTTTTTTTTTCAAATATAATAATTACACAACATGTAATTCATGGCGCTTACCCCCATAGACGCTCTATGTTTGTCATTTCTTAATACTTGGTTTTGTGCACAGAGTTTTTAGTCATATTGGTGTAGAATTTATATGTACAGCTGCTTGTAAGTTTGGTTTTGAAAGGCGCTTTATAAAAATCTAATAAAATTAGCATAAATTCTGCATATTTAGAAAACATAAATACATTTCCCCTTCAATTTTAAGTAGTAATTCATTTAAGGGGGGCGGCACAGTGGTGCAGTGGTTAGTGCTGTTGCCTCACATAAAGAAGGTCCTGGGTTTGATTGCCACCAGAGGGCATTTCTGTGTGGAGTTTGCATGTTAGCGTGGGTTTCCTCCGGGTACTCCGCTTTTCTCCCACAGTCCAAAAACATGCAGGTTAATTAGTGATTCTAAATTGTCCGCAAGTGTGAATGTGTGAGTGAGTGGTTGTATGTTCATGTGTTAGCCCTGCGATGGATTGGCGATCTGTCCAGGGTGTACCCCGCCTCTCGCCCGAAGTCAGCTTGGATAGGCTCCAGACCCCCGTGACCCTACATAGGATAAGCGGTTCTGATAATGGATGGAACTCATTCAAGGTTTTAAACTAAATGTTTTCAACAGATATGTACAACACACACATATTATCAGGAAAAGGTAGGCCTCTTTTTAAACAAAATGAAAAAGATTTCATCGTGCATTTACTGCAATTGAAGAATAATTAGCTTTAAATAAAAACTATTTGTATATTTGATACATGGGCATTTATATATCCTTTGCTAAGCAAGCCGAGACATGAAAATGAAGAAATACATTATTAAACGGCAATATAATATTTACTATATTTTGTAACAGGTTTCAAGAATAGCATGAGTTTTGGCATATTTTTCAATTTATTTAAAGTAAGACCATTTCAGACGGCGTGGGCTACATTAAGCTGGATGGCGTTAAATAAACTGTTTTGATAAACTAAAAATCTGTTTTTATTACTATTGTCTGAATCTTTAAATTTAATGTAGTATTAACAGACTACTTTAAAATGTATTCGGCCTAGCTCCTACTCAGAACTCCAACCTTCATGATTAAGACAGCTCTACCTCTCAGACAAAATGCTCCCAATTAATTCGTTGAAAAAATAATATTGAAACTTCTTATGAACTATCCTGCGTGTGTTAATGCACACATTTAGCATATAATGATTTCCAACGGACTCCACTGTTGACTCTCCACCGACATTTCTCGCCTCAAATTTCCAGTTCACTCACAATGAACAATGATGAAAAAGAACATCAAAGCATCAATAAACTGAACAATGTTCTTCTATGGAACACACATTTTTCGTGCCCTAAGACATCCATAATATGTGAATAATTTAGATTGACAAGAGACAGACTAGAGACGTTTTCCTTTTAATGCGTGATAAGGTTCAAGTTACCTCCCTCTCCGTCTCAATTAATATATTCAGCAACAATGTCATTGGAAAATGCCGTAATTAATAATAGGAAATTGTTCTGATTCTTACTCTGTTGTTTTTGGCGGGCCTTGTCGCAGATAGCCGGGCGGAGTTGCAGTTTGGAGCCATCGCTCAGCGTGCAGCTGCGCGAGCAGACAACCACACCTAGACAAGACTTTTTAAGGATTTGACAGTTGTGGTTGTTAGTGTTCCGCATGGCCCAGCCGCTGAGGTGCCGCTGCGCGTTCTTATCCTCGGCGTTGTAGATGAACCGGACGTAGCCGTCAGTCCACTCCTGAAAAGCGTCGAACTGCTTGGTGTCCTGAAGAACACATTATTTTATTGTTAATTTATTTATTTTACAACATAACGTTTTTTTTTTTTTGCTTTTGATATTATTAAGTATGCAATGTTCAAGAATTTTTACTTTCAACAATTCTTATCTCCATGAGTTATTGACAACAAACTGTATCTCCAAACATTGTTCTTTTGTCATGCCATAATATTTGTTTTAAATAAAACGTCCACAAACAACAAAACAATAGCAACTGGTTATTTTTATATATTAATTTATTTTACAAATGTTTGTATGTTGCCAGCCCACGTGAATTGCCAATCATTAATGAGCTATTTAAAGCACGTACATCCAAATCCAAATTACTCGCCATACAATTGTTTACTTCATCACATTTTTGTCAAATATTTAATTACAGGTATTGCACTCTAAGTTCCTCAATTATGTCGGCAAACAAAAATATGTATGATTGCTATTGCTGAAGGTTGGATGAGGATTTTGTTGAATTGCTAATAATACCGTTTATGTCTGTTGTAAAATATTTTTAACTAGAAGCCCAATAATAACAACTCGTCTGTGAGCTAGTCTTAAAATCCACACAAAGCAAGTCGCTTAGACAGACCAAATATAATGCTGTAATTCATACATTGATTTGATTAATGGTAGCTGGGGAATTAATCTGCAAACAGTTGCCTGTTGATCGATGGGTTTCAATTGTTGCTTAACTTTAGAACCCAATTTACATATATCATATTTCTATGGAACCTTCATTAACTAGAAATATTAATTTGTCCTACGCAATATTTATATTTTTTGCCTCAAAAGGGATCCGTGATTTATTATCATACTCGTTTTGGGATCGTTTTCAGGCATTCACGTTAAAGTAATGAGTTATGAAGCCAAACTGTACAATTCATATTTCTTATGCAAGACATGTACAGGATTTGAGTTGGGTAATTAGCACTTGCATATTACCTGCGGTAGCTTAGGGTCGTTGATGTCCCAGGTCAACTTCATACCGAATGAACAAACACAGTCCTCCCCTTCGAACGGCTCCGGTTTGGACATGGCACCGTCTCACGTTTAAACCAACAGCTTACCTCAATGGGATGGACCATCAAGCATTGGCAGTAGAAAGGAATTAATTAATAGAAATGGAGCCAAGATCCACTATTTTGATAAATATTTCTTAGTTTGGATAATCCTAAAGACACCGAGCGGAACTTCTGTGAGTCTCAGGTAATGTGAGCAGGTGAGACTGTCTCGCGCTTTCTGCACTGGGTGGGAGGGAAGAAGGAGAGGAGGGAGGGACAGAACAGAAGGAGGATCAGAGAAGACAGTGTGTGTGTGTGTGTGTGTGTGTGTGTGTGTGTGTTGGTGTGTGTGTGTGTGTGTGTG
>JAVQJS010020022.1:0-23385 GCA_036024795.1 Galaxias rostratus | reverse complement strand
GTGTGTGTGTGTGTGTGTGTGTGTGTGTGTGTGTGTGTGTGTGTGTGTGTGTGTTGTGTGTGTGTGTTTGTGTGTGTGTGTGTGTGTGTGTGTGTGTGTGTGTGTGTGAGAGTAATTGTGTGTTGTAACTGCTTGTAAAAGTGTGTCTGCATGTGCATGCGCGACGCGTGTGTGTTGAGTAAGTGGTCCCTGACATTGGACAAAGATTGTGTGCACTTTCAAAGTACCTGCAAATAGGTAGTAAAACATAACAAGAAAGGGATGAAGATATTTTATGCAGTTAACCAAGTAGATTGTTTTTGCAATGCAATCCAACCACTGCCACTATATATGCTCTATTTAGCAAAGCAGATAGCTGGTCTTTCAACATACTAATCTCTGCAGTAAAGTACAAATATATCACTTATACATTTACCAAACTGATTAGACTTAGACATATACATGTTGTGTAACTTCAACATTGCTTGCAAAGTCTCATTCACAATGTGTGATTGCATACATTTGCTAGATTACTGCTCTAAATGTACTACGTGGAAGATCTTCATAGTGTTCATTTTATTCATGAGTAAATTAGATACTTTTGCTGCAATCATTGCCAGTTTAGTTATACATATACAACATTACTAGTAGGAGCATATACTGTACCTAATTTAAAGGGGTGCATAAATAAAAATTATTGCGCTAATTAATTATTTTGCAAGTATTACCCTTTTGTACCCCCACATAATTACTCTGTACTGATTTAATTGAATTTGACTGGGAGCCAACTGAAGATAATTTGTTTTCAGGTTACCAAATGGTTTCCATGTTGCCAGGCTGAGAGGAAATGACACATGGTGGCAAGGCATAATTCATCTGGCTGGAACTCTGACGCCAAACCAACAAAAAGGAAATTAATTCAGCTCCCCAGCTGCACTGGCAAACAACATTAAACACAGAAATAAATAACAACAGCTACGCAAAGACCTGGAGCTCAGCCGTGTTCTATTCACGACCAAACATTTTCAATAACAAGTCTGTGAATAAGAAATGTTGTGGAGCTCACTTATCAGATATAATGGAAGACTGTGCTTCATGTTCCATGTGTGTGAGTGAGAGTAAAATCTATTTTTATAGGGTGATATATTTTGATCTAAGATTTAGGTGTATCTATATAAACTATTTGTGCATGTCTGATGCAAAAAGTAGTTCTATAAAATTGGGCAGCAAATTATTTTAAAAAGCAAGCTTATGGGTCAATATATCTACATTTTGGCACAGTCATGGAGGAGGATTATCTAAAATCCCATCATAGACTGTCAGTGTACTGTTTCGTATTGATTAAGTCTTCATGGTATTATTTAGCCTCTGGCAAATTCAATAATAGAAATTGTATTCATTTTAAAGTGTGTTGTTTTAGGGATCTATTGTATTTGCTTGCAGGTGGGTAGAGTAAGCTATGGAGGCCATGTGTCCTGTTATGGTACCGTGCATGTTATACTCAACGTTATCTTGCTAGTGCCCATGGCCCACATTAGCCACATGGCGTGCCATTCATTTCAAGATTCAAGAGCTCTACGACAATATAGGTCTACAATAAGTAGCTCTATGTAGCTTATACATCTGTGAAATTATACTTAGGTCAACTGTGGCTATCAGCACATGAAGAAGTGCCAAAATTGCTTATATACCTACCTGTTCCTAGACTAATATAATCGTAAGGGTAGTCTCGAGGGAAACCAAAATGTTATTTCGCGAAATTTGCTGATGTAACCAAACATTAGTTGACACATAACTGTGCCAAATTTATATTTTATTTCATTTTCTTATGTATAGGATAAAAGGTTTTAAGGTTACATGTTATGAGTCTCCACAAGTTCATCGCCAGCAACTGATTCTTAAAAGAGCATACACGCGTGATGGCAGAGGATACCAAAATGGGGAGTGGCGTACTATATTTGGGGAGTGGCCCGTTTGTTCACACATTTACGTTGTTCATCATTAC
Organism: Galaxias rostratus; assembly: GCA_036024795.1. Classification (NCBI taxonomy): domain Eukaryota; kingdom Metazoa; phylum Chordata; class Actinopteri; order Galaxiiformes; family Galaxiidae; genus Galaxias; species Galaxias rostratus. The sequence continues at coordinate 21,401 of JAVQJS010020022.1, read as the reverse complement.
AGTGGCGGAAAGAGCCAAAGACTGAACGAGAGTCGGTGTGGTACCTTGTGGAAGAAGTGCAACATTGTTTTCCATTTGCCGCCTACTTATCACTTTATAAGACAAGCAGGCTGGTTGCAAACGGGAAGACTTTACTATCAACTAGAAGTACTTGCTTAAGCTTTGAATTGTTAAAAACTTCTAAACTAAAGGTTAAATATCGCAGTATGAACAAAGCATAGTCTTACACTGGACAGAAAGTGGACAAGAGGGTAGAGCACAGCAGACAACATTTCCTGCTGTTTGATGAGTGGAATTATAATACGATTATTAATTGACATTCTTGGTGAACGTTTAATTTATCTTTTGCCTTCTGATTCGGGAAAGGAGACTGGAGCCCCCTTTGCCGGTCGCGTGGCTTCTTTGTATACAGCAGCTGCTTCTAATGCACGGACAAACATTACATCTTGGCGCAGGCATTACACTCCTTGAAGAAAAGCTTGGACTCTGTTTAACTTCATATGGGTACCTAAAAATGAAGAACGATTAGAAGCGGAATAATCCAAACTAATTAGGCTACTTTACTCTACTATATATCACGCCTTTATCTCTGTTAGCGTGGATTAAAAGGTTGAACACACCGAAATCTGTTCGCAGTAGCCCACAGCTGCGCGGTTCCTTGAAACATCATGGATGTACGGTTTTATCCCACTGCTGGAGGAAATCCTATTTCTGGAGATTCAGCAAACCTAGATTTTGCCCACTGTTTGGGTTACTACAACTTTAATAAGGTGAGAAAGGATTCGTTGTGGCAAAGTTTTTTGTGTCAATTGCTCTGTTAAGACCTAATAAATATGTATTTCCTGATACATTAACTTGTTGCCTTTACAATTCAAATATTCAAAAATCTTACTATTTGGTTCATTAGCTCATTATTTCGTTCATAAAACTAACCGTACCCTCTGGCATTTATGCCAAGTGTTCAAAACTTTGGGATCTATTACACTTCGTGCACCAATAGACAAATCTAGGGACACGGTGCTAGAATACTTTTCTGGAACTTAGACCATGTTAAAACAGAACTCTGACGCGATGCATATTCATTAGTTGCAGATACAATGTTGGCTGTATGCCTAGTTACCTATTATCTACTGTATCTAGTAACCCATGTAAGTGTCATCCAACCTGTCAGTCATGGCTTTTAATGCTTACTTTGATATGAAATTGCACATGACCAAAAAACAAGTTTATCAGTGTGTTTCAATGTGTGTGTGTTTGTGTGTGTGTGTGTGTGTGTGTGTTTGTGTGTGTGTGCGTGCGTGCGCGCGAATGTGAATTTGAGTGTGTTCAAGCAGCAATGTCTAAACCAAGACTATTGGCTAACAGAGTTACAGTAAACCAAATAGCTATTCTAAATACTGAAACCTTCTCCAAAAAACGACCTAACTAGCGGCAGTATCAATGCCAGTTTATGGTTTTAGTCGTTTTCTGACAAGATATTTTAATTGCAACAAGTAGCTCTTTTGGTAAGATGAAAGGAACAAAACATGTAGATGAAGACATATGCCAACTCCACTCTCTAAGAAATCTGAACTTTAATAGGTATTTTAAATGTCATGTAAATATCATATTAAGATTAGTTATTTAAAATAGACTTCACATATTGTTGGTCAAAAACAGCAAAACGTCTGTCGGGTGTTTGACATACCTATTATGTCCAATATATGACACAAAGCCTTTTGCATGCACCAGTAACTCATTTGAACTATTCAGAATAAAGCTTTTAGTACAGAGACTATGCCATTAAGTTTTCAAGGTTGTGTCATGGTGACACATCACAAAGATATTTTCCAAGTTTTCTTTTCATCTTAAAGACCTACACTGTTTCACACAGTCAATATATATTCAGTATGATTCATGATGCCATTTCAAAATTTTGGCTGAGAAGATTATTCAACTTTAATGACAACAAAGATAGAAGAGCCCAAAGGCATGTTGGAGCATCAGACATTCTTTTAAATCTACAGGAAAACCCAAACGAGTGGCACGGACTTAATGAGGGTCTGTATTCATGACTAACGATGCCACCTTTTATTTGGCTAGGTAACGAAGGGGGCAAATGGAGTAGAGAGGACTACTATGCATTCACTTCACATGGAAGGAACATTTTATGATTAGTGCATTTAAACCTAAGTTTATATTAAAGGTAATGATGGTTAGTCAAGACCCACTCTGCAGGTCGTGTCTGCTAAAGTGCTCTCATTCAAGTTCTAACACAAGGCAATAATGTAGGCATACCCACAGGAGCCCATGTTTCTACCTGATAGGTTGCTACTTCAAAAACAGTCGTACGCTACATTGAATTTGCGTGAGATAATTGCATGATTTTGTTTCAGTTTTGGTTACTGAGATTGAGAGATAGTATGTGAAATTTATTGAGAACTAACATTGGAAAAAATATAATGAATCCATTGCCAAGTCATAGTTTAGTTTTTGTGTTGTCTGGAGTGTCTACTTTCCTGATTGTCCAAGGAAACAGTACATTCTTTTTTTTCTTTATATAAATCGCTGTAGCAGTTACAGTTACAAAAATAGCACAGCTTTGTTGTATGCATTTTAAGTACACATTATTTACAGACACTGTGTCTGCTAAAATCTGTGGACTGATAGAAAGTCGCTCAAATTGTTCTTGATAGTTTAAGTTCTAGTAGTACATGCATCTACATGCTACACAAATCAAAAAGGAAGTATTTAGACAACATAGATACAAAATGTCAGTCTCTTTCACACCATCAAACCCTCTAGGCATTATTTCCTTATTATCCCTTGGCCGATTTTGCGAGCCTCCTCCTTTCATTGTTAACCCCTTGTGTGAATTTGGATTTAAAGGGTTAAGACACTTCTCAAACATAGGTCTGTGTGTATCTCTTCAGTGTACACAGCTGGTGCCATTTTATCGCTCACATACTAAAGAAATGCAAACTCAAATCGAAATGGGGGTTACTCTGTAATCTATTAAATGTTGTCAGATCAACATATTATTGGTTTAATATTATAGTATACAGCAAAATTAAGGATATGATACTGGCTTTCTCAAGTCCTGAAGACTGCCACGCGAGAGACCTAGTTCAGGAAATGTATTAAAAGCCTAATTTACTCCTTAGATTAGAGTTTTTTATTTTTAGACTGCTCGCTAAAAGCGATACTGTTCCCTTTCACTTAGAATGACTCCTCTATCCTTGTGGGAGTTGATCTGTAAAAATGTTTTTATGTCAAGAGCAATGTGAATTTATGAAACACCATTTCTATAAATATGGATATACTAACTAAAGTCAGTCCAATAGTATATTTTTAAACCTGAAACAGTCCAAAGATTCTGCAACAATGCAGAATTCTGCTTAGATTGTTATACACACTTACAAGTATAGCATTGTTCATAAATTGTTTTTTACAATAATAATATCGGTTATTGACATGTAAGTGTGATTAAACACAACTCTTGGCCACAGTGGCAAATTTGACTTTTCATTAGCTCAACATTTGCCAGTTTCATTCTGGATTAATATAAAGGTAGCTATAACCCTTTAATAGATTCAGTTTCAAGGGTTATAATTATCAGTGTTACAACATTCCATTTGCAAAGTAACACATTGGGTTAAGGGTGAACATTCTTTGTATTAATGACCATTGTGTTATAAAGTATCATAATGTATGACATTATAGCCATTAGCCAAAGGAAGTGATATGGTGGTGATGAATCCAGCCTTTGTTTGGCTGCCTCTAGATACACCACACATTCCTAAGGTTCACCACCCCAAGGGATTGACCATGGCGTCAGGTGTGCAAATATTCATCAGACTCGCTTATTAAGGAACATATAGATGAAGAATAAGCACTCCACAATGTAAATTTGAGCAAATTAACAAAATGTTATTGATACTGCTATTGTGTTCATCAGGGTGTTCTTATAATGCTTCTCACCCCAAGTTCTTAAAGTGTTTGTTTAAAATGTTTGGTTTAACGATTGATCATCTTCATCTTATCAGTTAGATTTGAGTTTGATGTATTTTGAGGTGTATTCCTTACTTGGTAAGTGTTTGTAGGTAGCATATCTGACAATATTAAGAATTTCGATTTTTTTGTGGAAAACTAGCCATACAATAATAATAGAATAGTGTCTGGTTTGCTCTATGTATCTTAAAATAGATCGTTCAAAACAACAAAGAACATCTCAACTATCAACCTTCTTATATCAATGTGCCCAAACAAGACAATTACAGACGAGGTGAAAACTTGCTATCTCTTGAGCTAGTGGCATAGATCCACAGCTCTACTAGAATCCTGCTATTTGCTAACTAACGCTCCTGGGATGGCCAAATGAGGCTTGTGTGTTGAACAGGTTTCTCTCCTTTCAATGCCATTGACATTTCTTTCTTCGTAGGTTCTTCCTATGGTAACTGATCTAGTTTAGCTGACAATGTAAAGTAACACAGAGTCTCTCGGGTTGTAATTCTTAGTTTCACACTGTATCAGACACCTGCAGTACTTGCAAAAGTAGCCTTCTCTCTTAAAGAAAACACAACTCCCTCTTTCCTCATAGCTGATAAATGAGAAGAGAAGTAGAATGATTACATTGTATCAAAGACATTACAGGCAGTTGATTAAAGTGCTAGCTCAGAGTTAGCCAAGGTTAACCGTCCACAATGAACCACTCTGAAAATAATGATACGCTGCTTGGTTTTATGAAGGCTTGTGGCTGCTGAGTTGAGCTGTTGTGACCTTCAGCAGTTACACAAGCTAATCGTAGTGAACCCTCGGTACCCCTGTAGTTTCAAGACTATTAGCTAGCTCCTGATATGCATCTAGAATGAGAGGCCAGATCTTGCAGGTTCTTTCAAATGTGAATGTTAACTTTGAGATGCTTGGCCATTTCATTTTTTGTTTCCAGTATATACCACTGACCATAACTTTATTTCAGACAGGCAGACGGATGCCCATTTTTCCCCCCAATGTTGATAAATACATAATATATATAAATATTCTACTTGCCTAGCTCTAGAGTCAAACAACAATTACCATTTATCAAGTATTTATCTGTAACGAGTAGTGAAGGACTCTATTCATTGATACATATTTATTCCATAATGAATATCAATCTGGCATGCTTGTCCCAGTATTTGATGAATGAATACATAAATAAAGAAATATATAAATAAATACATGAACATTTAGGTAGAACCATAACAATGGATGCAAGACAGAATCAGTTTCACATTGCGGAATTTACATAAAATCAATACTTGAACTGTACCAAACACCAATTAGCATTTTCGTCTCAAAATGTTTTATTTGAATATTAAAATGTTATATTAATGCAGTTGTTTGTGTAAACAGTGGAAGTGTGGAACCACAGACAGCTATGCATTTCCCCCCTTGCTATTTTAATTTGTTTACTCCCAACAATGAATAGGTCTATGACACTTCAAAATAAGTGTTGGCGAGACTATTTCATGCCTAGTTCAACAAGGACCAGAGAGCCCCATGATATTTAGAGTAATTCACAAGTGTGCTTTTTAGTAGGATACAGTTAGACAGTCACAAGGTTGAGAGCTAATTAGGGTTTGAAAAGCCTATAATTTCCCAACAATTGCTGATCATGCTAGTAATGGTTATGACATTTATGTGTAATGTCATTATTATCTTTACTATGTAAGTATCTATATATATATATCCCATCCCAGGCACACCATTTTGCAAATTTTTGTTTAAGAAAGAGACGTGAATAGATAAAGCTGCTTTACATTTAATCATAACGTTTTAAGGTATTGAATTATTTCGCAGAGTTTACCAGTACAGGAAGTAATTAACAAATAACAAATTAGCATCACCAGAGAGTCGTTGCAACAGGCCAGCCTTAAGCTGAAACAACAAAGTAGTACATAAATCAAAGTGCTTTTCTTTACCAAGTCAGAACCCCTGGGAAACACCTTAGAGCTTAATTAAAATCCAGAAGGATCATGTTTTAAGAATAGGTGATCGAGCACTGAATAACAATGAAAAATTATGCCCCAAAGCATTACTACTGTTTTTTTTTTATTCAAACACTGTACCGTCTAACTATGAATGTGTTTAATGTAGTGAAAGAACGCAAGATGCATTGCAGCATAGTGATTAGGTTGAACGGCCTCCTTATTCTTCTTAGAATAGACCATTTTAAAACCACAGATGAACATCTGTCACACAAACTTGTCTACTAGTTGATGATGTTGTGAATGATGTTTATCGGAAATTGTAATGTAATTTATTTAAACTGTCACATTTTGCATTTAACTTATTGTGTCAAGGAAAGACATAATTTGATCATGTACTTGGTGCTTTTCCTTGTTAGTGTTTTTGGATTGATATAGTATGAACAATCTGTACCCAGTTTGTTTTGCAGAATGTCAGAGTCCACTCTTGTTTATCCCTAAGGCCATTGTTGTTCTTTATCTTTGAATTGCTGGATCTGACAACTTTGCTCTGGCCCCGGCCAAACAGCAATGACTGATCTGCAAACTGCAGGATGACAAATAATCCGATTAAAACTATTTAGATTAGCATTTTGAAAGGGTGATAGAAGTAGAGAACAAATCATCTTCTTTTTTTTGAAAAGGTTGTGATTTGTGCATGCGTTGCCTTTTTCTAGAGACAAGAAAAAATAGTTACACTTAAAGAAACCTGATGTAGCTTTCAGATATAAACAACAACTCACTTGCTCAATTAAAGAGCAAATCACTACCAACCCAAAGCAAGTCATAGTCTACTAATTCATTGTTGTGCAGCACATTTGTTTGGTCCTTTATTTGGAGCAAACATGAGTTGGATTATTTTGAGCAGTGGTGCTCCAGAAATTGAGAAATTAGGTAAGTTGAAGTGCTGCCATCCAATATGTTGGGCGAACTGGGTCAATATTTTTAAAGGATATATGTATGACAAGTTTAATACTTTTTAGGTGCTAAATATACCTAACTTAATGTAGATTCATTGAGTATTGGTCGGCAATGTTTATTCTCCTCTCTGACCAAAATATAGTCGGTTTTAAAACTACTTTTTTTATTCTCCATATATCTTGTGGCCAATGATGGTGTGTTGGTTTGTGCCTTTGCACACCTAAACAATGACTTTGACTAGAACGATATACTGTAAAAGGGGATTCGTTCTACGTTATTACACCATCTGTTCCCCACACACTGAATGCTCACAGGGATGTGAAGAAGCAGGTCAAACACAAACCTAATGAAGATGAATGAAGAGAGATGGCAATACGTGTGCAGGGGAAAGTAGAGTGCATAGTTAACCCTACAAGAGAACATTTATTTTGGTGCAGAGTCGAACAGTGTTGCTACCATTTGCCCTGAATTGAAGGTCAAGGCTGAAATACAGCATGTGTCACTGACTTTTTAAACCTGTTTTTTAAGCTTCCTGCCTTATAGAAATGGGATAAAAGTGTTCCAAGGGAGCCGTGATCAAAAGAGGGCAAAATTGGATTCTCGCTATTGCCACTGCTTCCAGAGTGCAGGTGCTGTACAAAGTAATTTATACTATGAGGACTGTACACAAAAACAGCATTGAATTTTTTTTTACATTTTCTTCACAGGATCCAAAAGATTTGTCACGTTGTGCTCGCCGTTTTTTGCCAACCTATAGCTCTTATTACATCCTCAACACTGAACATAAATAAAATGTGTTCTTTTCTACCCAAGAAGTCAGTTTGATTATCAGCTCAAGATAATGTTTTATTTGTGTTGCAGCTCGGTTAGCCTGAAAGCCTGGATCTTGTCGCATGCCAACCGTTAATCCAGATGCTGGTGGTTGGTTGTATGTGCGTGATTGGCCTTGGTGACTAACTGTATTTGTTCTCATTATTTTGATATCGTCAATGACCTTAACTTACATCAACTATTTGGAACATAAACAGCATTAATTACATTGTTGTAGTTATTGGTCAAGGACTGATGAAATGTCTGATGAAATGTCGAAACATCTTAGGGTCGAGGGAAATCCATGGTTTGTATTTTCCTGGAGCCGTACATCTTAATGCTATCATTTTACGTAGAGAACTGGAACTATGTAGTATGATGTCGGCGCAGACCTGGAGTTTGAATGTGGTTCTCAATGCTTTCTCATTGCTCCTGCTATGCAAATCCATGAATGAAAAGATTTTGTAATTACTTAACTCTGGTGTCTTATTCATACTTCCTTAAAACATTTGGAAATTACATTTTGTATGTAAAAACATGAATAAGACACTTAGTATAGATCGATAAGTTTGTATATTTGACTCAACAAATGTCAGCTACGTTATTTAGTTTGTAGGGAGTCCTTGAGCCAAGTGCTGTCAGTCATATAGATTAATGGAGAAGGGCCTAGTGGAGATTGAGTTCTTGAAATAGCTTATTGGCTGTAGCGTGTATACTAGCTAATAGATCAGATGGTCTCCTAACCCTTGTTCCACAGTTGCATTTATACTACTGCCCTTCGTTCGTGAAACCAGAAGCAGCACACATAGCTTTTAGGAAAATACAGTATGGGCTCTAATGTAGCATAACTATTGATATGATATACTACCGTATAGGATTACGGTAGCATTATTGTATCTAATGACAAGAAATGGGATGAAAACCTTCCATATCTGTTCGTTTCAATATGTTCAGCCAATTTGATCTAGCCAGACCATTAATTTTGTCTGACCTGTTGATCGTCAATTCCCAGACAGATTTCTGGAGTGAAGCCCAAAAGTATTTGCAGCAGGACCTCTGTCAGTAGTGCCAAGCAACACAGACACAAATTGGAATGTGGTAGAGCTCTGGGACGGGAGCCAAGATTTAAATTAGACAATAACCTCTGCTCCCCTATACTGCCTCCCTTCTCCAGCTGCAGGGTTATTCATTTGTTTAATACAGTCAGTCTTGTAGTGCATAATAGACTGATATATGAGACACTGCTGAACAGTTTGTGTTACTGTGGTGCATGAGGATTAATCAACTGGTCGGTTTGTACTTATTGTGAACATATTGAAAGAATAGATGTAAAAAATATGCATGCTGGATGCTCTAGATAGAAGATACTTTACAGCTGTATTGTCACAATATGCACAGCGGACAAAATAAAAAATAAGTGCTAGTTTCCAATTCCAGGCTAGAAAATTTGGATTTGAATCTTGAAAGCTAATACTACAGATATATCGCTGATTGATATTGTTTTCTTTAGTAGTTTTATTGGATGAAAATCTGTTACATTATAGAGTATATTGCTTTCTTAAACAGATTGCAGTAAAGTGATGTACAAGCATTGTTTGAATGATATAAATTTTGTTAAGGACAACAATCCCCCAAACACGAGTACAAATTGTTCGCTTGGTAAAATACCAAAGCCATCTATTAGTGAGTGTATTTTGTTTATTAGAGCTTAGATTCAAAACCATTTATAGTGTCCAAAACATGTATTTTCCATATAACATTCAACAATTTATTGCCAACCATAGCTCCCCATAGCTCTTAGTTCTAGTTCTTTGGTGTATAAGCTGGGAGGGGAGTCTAGTAACTCTGGTTTAAATTTGCCCCTCTGATACTATCTGGAGAGCTGGTGTTACTTCAAAGCTGGTCAGAGTAAACAGCCTTGAGTCATGGATTAGCTGCAAATGCAAGACAACACTACCAAACTGGCCCTCTCTCATGTCATTTCCTTAAAAGTTGTGTACGCTGCTACCATTGTGGGAAAGCTGCACCGTGTTTCTGTGGCCCTCTCCACCGTCTAAGCCCCTTTGTGGCTGGGGGCCAATGGCTTTGCACCCGAGTAGATCAAAGATGGACCCCTTTTCAGCTTGTGCTTTCTTTTAGGATTTGCTCTTGAGTATGAAGCAGTCTCAGGGCGAGGACAAGAACGGCTGAACGAATGACGAATTGGATGGTGCTCTATATAGGCTGATATTTAAACTAGAGGGATTGAACTCATGTTATAGGTTGAAGGCTCATGCATGCTTTGAATCGATGCACATGCCATATTTTTGCGAAAGATTGATATGATACGTTGCGAAGGTGACTTCATGAAACAGTAGTGGTCTGATGAATTGCAGGGTAATCGTGTCTTCTGTTGGGCTCTTCTGTTCTGTATCACAGCAGGCTTTGCATTTCCAGAGAACAGACTATCACATTATGTTATTGGCACAAATAATTACATACCTATGTAGTTTATTTTGGTTTTTTATCCATCGACTTACATTTAAATGATAGGGACACTGTAGGATGGATTTTTCTAACATTGTGAAAATTGTAAAGTGTGCTTTCTTTTAAATGAATTTGTCATGTTAACCATGCCCCTTCAGTAATCTTGATGTAAAACTGTTTGCCAAGCTGAGTCACTTAACTTGTTTCCTTTATTTTCATAGCTTTTCTTGTCAGTTGGAAGAGAAATATTGATTTATAACCGCATTCCATAAAGCAGAAAGTATTATTTCTAACCAAAGCCAACGATCATCTATAGAGAAACATGTTTCTCTACTTTCTCTTTTTAAAACCCATGCTATAGATGTTCTGATTTAGTCTAAAGGGAGAACAGTTAATACCTACTGTTTAGAGGGTCATAGTATCTGGTACCAATTCAAGTTTAATACACCCCCCTTAGACACCAGACTTTAGCATTGTACCCAAGAACAGGTGGTCCTTTACTGTTATAAAGCTGTCCCTGCAAGGGGTTAAGCTGTTTTTCATGGTCCAGATGTATTAAAACAGACTGGGCTGATGTCCTAGAGCCAGGCCCAGGCAAAGAGCTGTAAAAGAGGAGACAATCAAGACACAGACTGAATGAAACTGTCATCAGCTAGATTCAGTCCTCAGATAAGGCCTACCTTTTCTCTCAGGCCTGTCTGACTGTCCAGTTCTAATCTACCAAGGTTTCTCACGCTGAGAGACACAGAGAGATAGGGACAAAAAGGAACAAGAAGAGATTGAGTGAACTTCACTTTAATGTTACTTTATATAGTCTTGGACTAGCAGCCCTTATAGTAGAACAGTCTGTTCCGTGCTGGATGAGTAATGATTTTAGCTTTAAACCGAATTACCAATCGATTTGGCCTGCAGATCAGAACACAGCATGATAGCCAACTGTGTGGCCATGCTGTGATGTGGAGTCGCTTTACAAATTGACTGCTCCACACATAAGGAGAAATATATATCTGTATATGTCAGCTTGGCACTGTGTCTATGGAAGCATGCTGGGCGTGAATGGTCCCAATGATCACAACAGGGGCAGCTGCAGAGTGGTTACGCTGAATTGGTTTGTAAATGAGCATATATTTGGTGAGAAGGACCTCACGAATCAAAAGATAACCCTACCAGAGGTTGTGTTTACCCAAGCTGCAACCGGGCTCGTCGGAAAGGAAAGGGTGCTTTTAGTTTCACGTCTCCTCCCTCTTTGGTAAATGAAAGGGTCTAAGCTGGCATTTTGCCATGTCTAAAAGGAAATGTTGAGAAAAAAAATACAAAGCAAATGACTGTGGGTTACTCAGGACGGGAGTTTTTACTGTGGTATTTTCTTTGCCTTTTATAGAGATCACTGGAGAACATATTTGCACAAGTGTCATGTTCCAGAGAACAGGCTAGGCTGTGATTACTGAGCTCAATCTGAACTGTAAAATCGCTTGTCAGCAGCTGATATGTTTCTGGCAACCGTCCACTCTTGATTGAATTAGTCTGAGGGGTTTCAGTGAGGAAGGGAAGCACGGAAGGGTTGCTTACCTGCCGTTCCAATGGACCGTAAGTATTTAAATAATGTATAAATGTTGTGTGAAACAAATGCATGCTGGGGGTTTCCTCCTGTGGAGTTCAATAGTTTGTGTTCTGTGTTTTAAGTCACTTCCACATGACATGGTGGTCTGCAGCACACACAGTTTTATACTGATGTTGTAAAGCAGTTTGTTACATCTTTTTATTGTTATTGTAAGAATTGTTAATGATTATTTGAAGTAGCTCCTGCATACAGTATATGATAAACTGAACATCTCTTACAAACTTTGAAAATGTATTGAAAACAAATTTTCAATTTATTTAAATGTGTTATATAAACACATACTTTCCTATAAAAAATATTTCATGTATGTGTTGTTAGTATCTAACATTTTCACTATATATGTGCTCATGTGATATGTGGGCTTTCTATATCATATTAGGGGTGAAATGGGGTCATTCTAGTGTTATATTGTGTTTGCCCAGCGGTTGGAATAATTTCGCTTGGTAAAATAGCTGCCAAACAGCTTATTTCCCACTGGACGTATTTTCATAACAATATTTCTGAGCTAAGGTTACAAACCTAAAACCATAACGCATTCAATTCAAGTTGAAAAGAGATGCTAATCTCTGCTATTTGTGAAATGATAAATATTTAGCATTTCTAATACACGTTTAATTGACTTACATTTATAGATTTTGTTTTGTGACCATGGAAAGATGGTCAGGTGTAATGCCACAATAAATGCTGTAGAGTCATCAGCCTTAAAAGCTAGTGCTTTTATAGCCTCAAGCCTTGCCATAAATCATTATTGGGTATCAAACACAAGAGAGGCATGGGCAATATTTTCGCCAATAACTTCACGGGTATGTACAAATAAATATAAGCCATAAGGCAGGCTGCCTGGCTCCATCAACAACGGTATTTACTGACCATACCAATAAACACTAGTAACAACAACATCAGCAAACTGCCACCCCACCTGACACAGTCTTGCTGGTTTTTCATCATCCTCTGTTTTTATACTTCGTTCTTTGTCAGCACATACTCTCCGGCAGTGTAATACATATTTCCAGATATCCCTCACTGATACTTGTATGGCGGTGGCAGTCATCAATAAAACCAAACCCCTTAGAGGAGGGATCTTTCTGTGGAGCTTTTTGGTTAACGCTTGTGTTGGTAGGAGCTGGAGTCATCTTACAGTCAGCTTTCTCATGTGTTGTCTGCCAACAACCATTGCTCCTGGTGGACTTCACATGTTAAGGGTGTACTCAACCTCATATGTCCAAAACAGGCATGAGCTAACTTGTGGCCTCCTGTCCGTGGCAGGTAAGCAGCTTTGCAGATTCTCCATTCAGGCTCCGCCAACAATGTGGCACTGCGTCACTGCCTAGCCGAGGAGGGACTAAGAGCAATGAAAGAATTGTCATTTTCATTTCTTGAAAGTTCATTGGGCGGTACTTCCGAGTCCTGTCCCCATTGAGAGGGAAAGCAAAAAGAATTGCAGTAGCATGGAACAAATATGTCATCAATATACAATGCAAGACCTACAAGTCAGTTTGACAGCATGCAACATCCACATTCACCTCTAACGTTTAAGTAAAACAACCCATTTTATTAGACTATTGTCCTGTGTCAAATATCGATCATCAACAAACTACCCATTTGCCAAAATACATTTTCAAAAACAAAAATAAGCAACCTATAATTCTATTATACCTACTTTGTTTCCTGTGATCTGGAGAAAAATACTGGACGTTGTTGTAGTCCACGTAGTAGTGCAATTGTTGTATGACCGAAGAATATGTTAAGCATAGGTTAAGAAATCAAACAAATAACATGTGAAGTCAATCAATTAGAAATGTACTACACCAAAGTCATATCACTGTTTTCATCCATATATGTTTCCTTGTTTTTGGTAGGGAAATTAAGGAATGTAATTGCTATGAATACTAGCAAAATATAATGCAGCTGATCAAAGTGTAACCTAAGAACCATTTAAAGGCTTAAACAGCTTTTCTGACATTTTACAGTCCCATCAACCACTCAGTACACTCTTAACAAAGACCATAAACAACCGTAAAATACTAAACATTGCCCAAACACACAAGATTACAAAACAAGATACTACCATTAGCTTGTCAGTCCTTTGCATCATGGCATTTAAAATGATAATTTTGGCAAATTTGTTCAACGGTACGGAGCTCTTTAACACAATGCCTTAACATAAACACTTGAACTTAAAAACTAACAAGCAATGCCATTATTGCAAGCAGACTAAAGTCACACTTACAAAAAAAATCTGATGCTTGCTACACTGTCAGAACACTCTTCTCGTAAGACTATATTTGAAAGCATAACGCCATATTCTGAATGTGAAATATATCCTCTAGTTTCTCTCCCTAGATTGTACATGGAACAATGAAGTTCTCCACAGCTGCATGCAAAATTGCCTGGTTTATTACAGTTGTAACAGCAGTTACTTTTGCTGGCCTCGGGCTTCTGTCTAGATATGTGTGTGTAGTCTTTGAATGCCTTTTTCTACCCAGCTCTTGCCTTGTTTTATGTTGTCTTTCTGACTCACCCTCACATTCCCCAAAACTGGCCTACTTCACTTTTCTTTCTATCTGTTTTAGTGTCTGTCCCACTTCTCCTAGTTTACTCACGTTTAACCCAGAAGCTCCCTCCATCCATGTAGACCATTGTGTCGTTTGAGCAACGCTGAAAGAAGCTGACTTTTAAACTGTTCGACACGCCGGATAAAAGACAGGTTAGAGTTAGTTGGTTTGGCCTTTTTAACACCCTGTGTGCTTAGAGGTGTAACCTGACGAAAATCTTGTATCACATAAGGAGCTCATACCCATGTGGTTATATAACAATCCTCATGTCATTTCACAAACAGCTGTAAAGATACTTACATAATAACCATAACATCCAAAAATACCCACAATTGCCCGGTCTCCAGGTCCTTGAGATCTCCCAAACCTTTGTTCACTGAACTTAAACGTTCCCCAAAATAGTCCCGGACTATTACACAAAGTCCCCAGAGCTTTACTATTATCTTTGTCCTTCAAACTTGTTTTGCTTCTTTTTGGTTGGGTAATGTGTCACAACCTCCTCTTTTGCTCGATCACACGGGTTGGGACCCTGATAGGTATATTTGTGGGGGCTCCCCCAATTCAGCAGTGGCTGGCACCGTTGTACCTTGGTGACCCTTTCCACAATGGTCTTCTGATCCTGTCAACAATCCCATCCTTGTCTCCAAATTGAGGGAAAAATCACTCTCTATGTTAAGGACATAAACAAAAACATAGAATTTCCAAAGTAACTTGACTTAAGTTAGCTTCGTAATGCAACTCCAAATTTTCAATAAGTTAGCTTCCTAATGCATCTCCCCATTTGCAATGGCGCAGGTCAAAGTATACTTCGTCAATGGGGAGTAATCGATGATGACTCAATCACAGATGGGAAACAGTCTTAACAATGGGGCCCTTTAAACAAATTGATCACCGATCGAAAATGTTTCGCACAAGAACATACAAAACATGTTAACACAGAGAGTATTCTTGGTCAATTGTTTAAATATGTGTCTAGTAGTGATATTTTCCTTACAGATCAGTCAGATAGTCAAGTAGGTGTGTTGTGGGATCGAAATCCATGTAAGCTGTTAATTTTCCACTCAGAAACAGTTATTGAAGAAATGTGCTGGTAGCGCAGAAGCTCAAGTAAAAACACTGGATTCCCACTGTTTGCTCTGTCGTTTAGCCGTGTCTAGCTCTCAGCACAGCTCGTATTACAGAGGTCCTTTGGCCATGGATTCACTCTGTTAATAAAAGCCTCCTATCCCACGGCTATTTTAAAGCGGTCTACTCTGGCTGCTGGTTCCTCTCTGCCAGAGCACTTTAGAGGTAAAAGAGAGAGGGGGAAAGAAATTGCTTGTTTTTTGGAACATGCTGGGCCTAGATGTGCTGGACTGTCTAATGTGTTGTCAGAGTGTTGCCGGTGTTGTTGGTGTTCTGTTTCTATTGATTTAATTTTTTGGTCAGTCTTTGGTTAAGACAAGAACCCCTTTGGACAACATTTCACAAGTATTTTACCCTGTCATGATCAAGTGATACAGTTGCCCTGATTGCCATGTCTTTCAACTAGTGGCAAACCCTGCGCTGCCAACACGCTCTCCATTCCCAGAGTTGTGTGCTGTAGTGAGGCAGTTGATCTGCTCATCCAGCTCGTCTCATCATTTTAATTACATAGTGCGTATTGTCTGTCCTGACCCATTTTAGTTCGGGCCCTACCGTCAGTTGCATGGTTCCTCCAATCACACTTAATTTCATCTGACGTTTGACTCGATCACCATGACTATGAACATGAAAAGCAAACTTCATGTTCCCTAACGTTCCATGTTGAAAATAGGTTGGACAATAACAAGGCCTGCTTTGTGCTTAGGCTGTTCATAGAGGGCTTGGTCACGACCCTTCCTTGCTATGGATTGGCAGAGCTTTTTAATGGTGAAGATTGATATCAGTGGATATAGATGTTTCCTGGTTAGGAAGACTCAAAATGTCACTTTGGAAATGTGATCCTTGTTTTTCACCTCTGTGATGGAAATCAGAACGTAACACCACAAAGTAAATGCCTTACATTCCATGAGTACAATCTTGTTTTTTTTGTTTTGCCATCTCACTCTGATTGGCTTTTGCGAGCAGTCAGTGTTGTAACACAAACCAATTAGTTTATATAGGTTCTGACCAGCTAACTAACTGAAATATGAGGGGTGTATAGGAAGTATCACTGCTGCCTCATCTATGAAAACATTCCATTCGTCACAATGGGAACATCCATTAGTCTAGACTAGCCTAGACCACAAGTACAAAGGTATTTTTTCAAACAGGGTATTTCCTTCTTCATTCTTAAAACAAGGGGAAATAACACTTTGAAGCGCATGCGACACCAACAGGCGGCAAAAACAACCAAGTAACACACTCTGATGTCAAACAAAGAACATAACGTATTACATGTGTTAGAGGCCAAGAACTCAGTTTCCCCTCGGATTATCTATATTCACACAAGAAGATGTTTTCATTGGCCTAAAACACTGTTTAAGTGTGTAGAAAAAGCTACTTTTAAAAAACATACCTTTGTATGTGTGGACAAGGAAAGGATGGGGCGGGGGGCATAGGATCAGCTTCACGGATAAGTTAATCTTGCGATTAATTACCGGCCAAATGCTTCTCTGAAAGCTTGGCATGAGAAAGGACATGACAGTACTTGATTCACCCGTGTTTTATTCTTTAGGGTAACCTGTGTCTGTGCGTGCAGGTGTGTGCCTGTGCGGACCTTAGCCGTAAGCTCAAATCCAGTTTAGTAGGACAGCTCCAGGTAAGGAGTATGCACATGGGTTGAAGTGCACAAACCACCTGCTTTGCCAACTGCTAGCGGGGCTTGTGGCTTCCCTTCTCATTGGAGCGTTACGCTGTTAACATTGCTGCTGATTCTCTACTCTCTCTCCGGGGCATAGACTAATTAATGGATACCATTCGCAGTTGATTAGTCGCAGTTCTTTCAGTAATTACATTCGCATACTAACCACTCAGAAGAAAAAGAGGATGAAAAAAAGAGACAAAGGAGTGGAAAATAAATCATTGCATTTCTCATTTTGCCTTGATCTTAATTTGTTTCCACCATTGTTTGGCCTCCGCTAAGATAAGAAAGTAAAAAAGGTCTGCCTATTTGAGTTGCTCTGCATTAAAACATTTCCAAGAGCACGTCTTTGTAATAAATACACAAAGGTAAAATAGTGTCTCTGTGGATCTCCATGAGGACACAACTTGCTAGCATTTGCTCTCTTCCTGCCCATGTAGGCTGGGTGTGTGCTGCTTGGTCACAGAGAGGTGCATTGTGCTCCAGGGCCCAGCTGCTAGCCCATAATTCTTCATTCGTTGTCCCATTGTTCCTACCTGTCAGCACGCTTGTGTCTCAGAAGAAAGGAAGTTGCTGCCATTTTGCCAACAGGCTCTGTTTGGGTTTAGGGGGTCGACGTGAAAGATCCATGCTATTTCTTACCTAAGCACCAATTTAAAGTGATCATCTATACTTAACCCCACACTTGCCCAAAACTAAATCCAAGATGCTCTTGTTCAAGTGATACTCTAGTCTACACCATATTTTTTCTTCTTTGCAGCATTGTTCCCCATGGGTTACTTGAAGTTAATAACCTGCCAATGCATCTTAATACTGTTTGCTTAGTGATGCAACCCCCTCCCCTTTAATTGCCATCCCCCAAGGCCTGAAAAGCCAGCCCAGACTCTCATTACCTTGAACTGAATTGCCTGGACCTAAGATGCACACTAGCTGACATTGACAGCCCTGTGGCAGAACTCACTTACACAAGAAGTCTAAGGGGTCAACTCAACGTGAAGACATGCCATACCAAGTGTAACAACATTTGAATTTTTTGCAGCTATTTGGAGAAAACTGCTTTATCACACTTACTCATGTATCTTGTCAAGAGGTAGGATTCACAAAGGTTTATGTTTCTATTGCAGTTCCAAAACAACAACTATATGAACATGGCGGACGCAAATGGTGCCCTACTTGTTGCTGGTGATGTGAGTATATATTTTTTTATGATTATTATTATGTTTCTCATACTTCACATTACAATGAACTCCTTTCTAAATACAATAGGGAATCTACATCACAGATCATACTGTTCTACTGTTGTGTAGACCACAGCTACTTATACTGCTGGGTTGAGCAATGTGACCAGGATTTGGGAAACGCGCTGAAGGATAGCATCTTCTATTCTTTTATTGTCCTGATTAAAAGCAAGACCTCAATATTAGAAGCATTATGCTTAGTTTTGATTAGCAATGATGCAAACCTGTCATCAATAAATTAAGCCCAATTACTAATATCAACTTTGTCACTGATGGAGTGCACAATAATGAATTCCGTCACATCCACCAGACCATATTTACTTAACCTTTTTTGATGCGACAGTTTTGACAGGGCCCCTTAAAAGCCGAGGTGATATTCCAAAGTTTAAATGTAAACGCATGCATTCACAGAAGTGTCACAAAAGCACTTACCTGACAGCTATGTTGCTTTGCATGTATTAAGACATCATTATACAATATGAATGACGTTTAACTTATTATACCTTGTCAGATAAATTCTTTTGATCCTTTCCCACATAACTGTAGTGCCCTGTTTTTTGACAGCAAGCTAAATATACCAGTTAACTCCCTCTCCGCTGCCTTTCCACTGCCCTGTCATTAGAGACAAGTGCACCAAAAATACCCATCATCCTTTGTGGTTCAAACAGCCAAATCTTGTTTAGCATAGTGCTCCCAGAGATTGATCTAGTTTAAAAAATACCACGGTATCATTTAAAGCAGTCAAATGGGAAAACAGATGTTGTTGTAAGCCCCGAACGTCTTTCACTATAGAGCACGAGCAATTGTTAGATTTTTCCTTAACTCGAAGGTGGAGCGATTGTGGTCTTCAATGCCAAGCTGCCACTATCTGGGGTCTTAAAGTGTTCAACTATACATTCGTAGACTGACCGCGCGACAAAGCTACTGACTTTTAAGGGAGAAGTTCAATTTCCTCCCACATTTGTGCTGAGTGGGTGCATCCTCCGTGTGGAGGGGCAGTGAGGCCCACCGTGGCAAGGCCACGCCAGTACAAGCTGTTCAGAGAGCGTTCAGCCCCAGCTGTGAGGGCCCAGTGGGGCAGTCCATAGGGAGCTGGGGACTACTTGATACAACAGCCCAGCTCATTTGCATTATATCAAAAGGAACAACTGTTTCCAGTGCTACGGCGCAGATGGCATTGTACTTTTAGAGGGGGGAATAAAAGTGGTGCTACCTTAGACTTTTCCTTTTTAGAATAAAAAACGAGATTGGAGGGTGTGAATTCTTCTTTGTTTTTTGTGCCAGAGTTAAATAGAAAATTTAAGTGACTCCATTTTGAGTCTCGTAATTTCACAGTGAAATTAGTTTTCCCTCCACTCTAACGCTGTATTAATCTACTTAATGTGTCAGTCTTGGGCTCTGGCTACAATGAAACGGAAGGCTTCTGTACCAAAGCCATCCAAAATGGTAATGGTTCCATAAAGAAGGAGTTATTTTACACTAGGCTATGTTTACACAACTACATTTGCGTAGACATTGTCTATAGCTCAACCAAAAAATAATGGTTTAAAGAAGCCCCTTTGTAGCTCACTTCAACTCTGTTTTCAAATGTATCTCTAAACCACCACATAATGAATACTCTCATGTTAGTCCATATCAAAATGCACTCTGAAATAGGCTCATGCATTAGTTTGAACAATATAATTTCTTTAGATCTCTGGTTTATGAATCCATTATACACATACATGCTGTGATAAGAGGTCCTTTGTGTTCTTGCTGAAGGAGACAGTTGAAATGACTCTTTTTCTGAGGGGAAATTATACTGTAGACCAGTGTTCAGTTCTACTCGGGGGTATCACTTCACCATCTCAATTGCATTAGATAGGTGTAATGAACTACCATAAATATGTAGAAATGGATTTGAGATGGTTCAGATTTAAAATAATGTTGATCACAAGCAACATTGATGTTGACATTTGAGTAGCTTGCTCTTTGCCTCTCCATATATTGGAAACCGGAGCCTCAATTTTGCCTCTATTGATTCCGAGGCCTAGTATATGCAGTAATTGCATGGTGCTGCCTTTAACAAGTCTTGGTTATTGCATCAGTAAATTGGATTACAAAGTTTATTGAAAGACTTGCGAAATTGCCTGAAAAGCTTTTTCTTGCTGCCGGCACCTGATCTTGTAAGATCACCGGTTGTTTGTGGAATAGAATAGATGAACCCTGAAATCATTGAAATGCATTACAAATAACACTCCTTAATCACTTCATGTTTTCTCTGACGTTTCCAAGCCATTACCTCTGCCTCCCCTTTCTTGCTCATCACTTTGCTGAACCTATTTGTTTCCCATAAACCTTATGGCCTTTTTGCCAGGCTCATACTGTAATGTATATTAACGCCCACCTACCATATTAACTTGGGTGTGGAGATTCCCTGCACATCTGTTCCAACATGCCAGACTCTCTCTTACAAGCCATGCTCTGCTCTTGTGCCATTGGACCTCGCGCTTGCCAACAAAATGACCCTGCAACCAGACACTCACACACTTGCACACATACATGCTTACACACCCCGAGCCAGCATCTGGCTTGGCACCCGGCTTTGCTTAGCTTTCAGAACAATTTAAATGGATAATCAGGCTGCTGATGTGAAGAAAGTGGATTGTGCATCTCTTAATCTGAGATCAGAGCCCCCCTAAACTGCTCCCAGTGCAGAATGAGCAGGGCTTTATGTGAAGTGACACCAGGCCGTCTGCAGTGCTGTAGCACTCTGTGGGATCTGCCAGGCTCTCCAAGTCGAGCTTCCAGTGCCTGAGGAGAGAGGGGGTCCTCACTGACAAGCTGACACTGTCCGTATGCCCAGAAGGTGGGCAACTTTGTGCCTTCTCTCTTCAGTTCCTCTCATGGTGATGTTGATTTCGATCATCATTAACAAAGGGAGACGAGACACTAACCCATGCTCTGACAGCAATCTCAGGCCCACGGTTATTCTCTCT
The DNA here is from genome assembly GCA_036024795.1 of Galaxias rostratus. Lineage (NCBI taxonomy): Eukaryota > Metazoa > Chordata > Actinopteri > Galaxiiformes > Galaxiidae > Galaxias > Galaxias rostratus. The sequence continues at coordinate 22 of JAVQJS010020022.1, read as the reverse complement.
CTTTTCTCTCTCTCTCTCTCTC
>JAVQJS010019996.1:0-10288 GCA_036024795.1 Galaxias rostratus | reverse complement strand
CTCTGTAAGACTAGCTACACTTGGATGTACTGTGTAATGGCCGTACAAGGCGCTGCATGGCACTGCCAGGAATCTGCAGCAGTGGATTCAGATGGGATGTTTCAGGCAATCTGTCAGCTGTCAGGGACAACTTGGCAGATGTGCTTCACTAAAAACAATTCAGAGACATTTGGGAGTGAAGGCGGCGTTGAGAGAGAGAGGGGGGGGGGGGAGACGGGGGGAGGGGGGGGGGGGGAGTAGATGACTGGCACACCAACTTCATATTCACACTTGTTTTTATCTAGAGAGGCAATTACAGCAACGAACGTGTCATTTTGGATTCAGGACCAAAAAACACGAACCAAAATGTTAAATTAATAAAAATCATCAAGACTGATTGTCCTTCCATCAAGGTAACATGAAGTATACATGAAACAAAAGAAATTATTTATTTTTTTCTATGGAGAATCCAAACAACATATTGCCGTTGGTATTGTTAGGAACACCGCTGTCTGATAATGGAGGTCATTCCTCCATTGCCCCCCCCACCCACCTCTTTCCCCACAGACATAATGTTAGCTGCACCCACGATGGTTTCAAGACAAACAACAAGGAGAGAGAGAGAAAGAAAAAAAAAAGAAAAGTGAGCTGGAACATCAGTCAGAGCAGGAGACGCCAGCAGCAGCACCACAGTATAACCTCTGAACATTGTGTCCCGGACAGCCATTACCTCGAAACCTGTGCCGTTCAGCCAAGAGAAGCGCTCAGGCTGCTTCTAACGGATGTTTCCGGATCGCTGGGCCTCTGGCATGGAACGGGAATGGATGGGTGGGTGGGTGGGTGGGGATGGAGGGGGGTGATCGATATGTTTTACTGCTTCACCTCACAGCTGTCTGCTCTCTAGCTGGGGAGAGGTTGGCATGTACAACGGAGGAGGGAGGGCGAGAACAAAGTTGGAATGGCAGGAGTGACTTCACCATGTTTCCTTCCCCTTCACTACAGACAGTGTACACACAGGCGCGCACACACACACACACACACACACACACACACACACACACACACACACACACACACACACAAACACTCACCGTCAGTACAAATAGTAATTTGAAATTCCTTATTTTATACAGTGAAAGATAATATAAAACCAGTAAGGCTATAGGTACGCGCAGCAAATTCCTTAGAAACTGTGTTTTTTGTAATAAAATTCAGAACGAGAAATGAGAAGTACAGACATAAGGACCAAAAACAAAGCGTTTTTGGACTTCATGGCACAGAGAAGATGGGGATCAGACACCTGGGGGGACAGCATCCATTCTCACAGTAGAGACCCCAGGAGAGAGCTGAGGCTGCAGGGGATCTATTACGACCCTAGAACTAGCGGCAGGAACCACCAGCTCCTTCAACAACAAACAGCAAAAACACAGGACCGTGGCTGTCAACATCAAGAATGTGTGAAGATGGGAGCGGGGCGGGGGGTTTAGAACTGTGCCATATATAGATATGTATTATATCATTCACAGGCGTGTTTGAATGCACAAGGTCTACGAGCGCAATGCGTTTTTGCAGCCGAGTAAGTTAGTGATTGACTAGCCAGGCAAAGCTAAAAGGCGCTTGGAAAGAGGGGAACCTCTTGGAGGTGAAATGTCTATAAAACAACTGTTTCCTCTCCTCCCTCCTTCGGTTTTAAAAGGAAGCATCTAAGCAGCTGTGTGCTTCCCAACAGCTGCGTGCACTTATAAACAAGGGCAATGCTGACGTAACAAGCACAGTTTTATGCCGTTGACGAAGAGCTGGATGTTCTCTCTGGTACGAAAGCAGAGGTAGCGAGGAAAAGCGCAGGACAGAGTCTCAACCAGCTGTTATTGTCTCTCCATAGACAGTTTTATCTCCAAAGGAAGGGCTGGGAGATCGTCCATGGCACCATGCACTGATACAGCTGCTTGTCATGCAGAGGAGGTACCTGCATCTTTGTCAAAGGTTATCGTTACATTAATAATATACAGTGCATCCGGAACAGCGCTTCACCTTTTCCACATTTTATTATGTAACGGCCTTTTTCCAAAATTGATTAAGTTCACGCTTCTCTCTAAATTCTACACACAATATACTATATTGACAATGTGAAAAAAACTTTTAGAGAAATGTTTGCAAATGTATTTAAAATGAATAACTCTGAACTCTCAACAACTCTCTCATAAATCTCATGTACATAAGTATTCACATCCTTTCCTCAATACTTTGTTGACGCACCTTTTTTTTGGCAACAATTACAGACCCAAGTCTTTTTGAATATGTCACAAGTTTGGCAGACCTATCTCTGGACAGTTTTGCCCATTTCTCTTTGCAGCACCTTTCAAGCTCCATCAGGTTGGATGGGAAGCATTGGTGCACAGCCATTTTCAGATCAAAGAGATGTTCAATCAGATTAAAGTCTGGGCTCTGGCTGGGCCAATCAAGGACATTCACAGAGTTGTCCTGAAGCCACTCTATTGATATCTTGGCTGTGTGCCGTTGGTCACTGTCATGCTAAAAAATGGACCATTGCCCCAGTCTGAGGTCAGGAGCACTCTGGAGCAGACTTTCATCCAGGATGTCGCTGTACATTGCTGCATTCATCTTTCCCTCTATCCTGACTAGTCTCCCAGTTCCTGCCGCTGAAAAGCATCCCCACATTATGATGCTGCCACCACTATGCTTTACTGTAGGGATGGTGTTACCTTGGTGATGAGCGGTGCCTGGTTTCCTCCAAACATGACTCCTGGCATTCAAGCCAAATAATTCAATCTTTGTCTCATCAGACCAAATTATTTGGTTTTTCATGATCTGAGAGTCCTTCAAGTGAATTTAGGCAAACTCCAGATGGGATGCCATGTGCCTATTACAAATGAGTGTCTTCAGTCTGGCTACTCTGCCATCATACAGGCCTGATTGGGGAATTGTTGCAGAGATGGTTGTCCTTCTGGAAGGTTCTTCTCTCTCCACAAAGGAACGAGGGAGCTCTGACAGAGTGACCATCGGGTTCTTGGACACCTCCCAGAGAAAGGCCCTCCTCTACCGATCACTCAGTTTAGACAGCCGGCCTGCTCTAGTAAGAGTCTGGATGTTTACAAAATTCTTCTATTTACACAAGATGGTGGCCACTGTGCTCGTTTGGGACCTTTAAAGCAGTAGAAATAGTTCTGTCCAGATTTGTGCCTCAAGATAATCCTGTCTCTGGGGTCTACAGGCAATTCCTTTGACATGTTTGGTATGTGCTCTGACATGCACTGCCAACCTTATATAGACAAGTGTGTGCCTTTCCTTTCATGTCCAATCAACTGAATTTATCACCATTGGACTCCTGTAGAAACATCTCAACGACAAAGAGTGAAAACAGAATGCACCAATAGCTAAATTTTAAGCTTTATGGCAAAGGCTGTGAATACCTATGTACATGTAATTTCTTAGTTATTTATTTTTATTACATTTGCAACAAAAAAAAAGAAAAAAAAGAATGGTGTATTGTGTGTAAAATTTTGTGTAATATTTTTTTAATACATTTTGGAATAGCCGTAAAAAAAAAAAAGTGGAAAAAGGGAAGCACTATACATATATATAAAGAAAGAAGAGTGGGCAAAAGAACTTTGTTGGGATGCAGGAAAAGTGCCTTTGAAACTCGAACGAAAGTCAACCTACCTGCTCCGGCGCAGCTGTAGCTACTGATTATTAAGGAAGAATAAATTGAAAAAGATTGATATAAAAAAGGGCAATTAGACTTTACACATACCGTAATACATTAAGCTAACGTAATTATGTTTGTCCTAGTTTGAATGCCCCATTCCTTTTGTTTCATTCGACACACAAACTACATCAAATGATCCCATCAAATATATTCAGCCATGACCGGACCTCAATAAACCTTCGATTGCCAAGCATTTATAAATTAACAGGGGCTCTCACCGTCGTCTGGCTTTGAAGTCATTCTAGATATCCTAAAACACATGACCTTTTTTAATGGCAACAGGCAAATGTTAATCAACGACAAGGACATTCCAGTAAAAGGCTTACTTTAAAACCTCCTCCAACCGCAATGCCATGTCATAACTTTCAAAAGCTTTTTGAAGTTTTAACGGTATTAGGCTATTAAGACCAACGGGCTCTAATTGTGAGGGATGATGGTCTGAAGGCAAAAACTCAAGGGACAGACACACACCTAGGGTTCCTAGTGTGATAACTCGAAGAAGCTGCGCGGTCAGGCCCAACTTCATTCATTTCATCAGGTAGCACTTAACTCATCTTGCACTTAAGGTAGTACCGAACCCATCTATCCTTTAGGGTAGCACTTACACTATATATTACTGATCTAGTACTTCAGTTAGCACTTAACTACCACTTACAGTCATACTTAACTGACCTGGTACTTCAGGTAGCACTTAACTAGTACTTACAATAGTACTTAACTGATCTAGTACTTTAGGTAGCACTTAACTAGTACTTACAGTAGTACTTAACTGATCTAGTACTTCAGGAGGTACTTACCTCTTTGAGATCTTAAGGTAGTACTTAAGGTTGACTTAACTGGTACTTGACTCAATATGTTAGGCCAGCGATTTTCACTCTGATTCTGTATCCAATTATGTTCTCTACAGAGAGATCCTCTATTCTCTGAGTGCAAAAGACGCTTACGATCTTGTAATTTGGATTTACTCTGTCTGGCTTTGTTCAACGTCAACCAAGTTTGTCCTTTCCCCTGCTGTATGGCAGCATGTTCTGAATAATAAGCTAACCCCGTCTCTTATCTATGTCTTCACAATACAAAACATACTTTTTGTGTGAAAAACAAAATAAATATCCACCCTGTTCTTATTCTATATTGTCAAGAAGGTAACAGTGTTTGATTTTAAAGTTTTTTTTTATGAAACATGTACTTAATTGTGTAATGGTGTCTGGTAAAATGAGAATGTATTACACATGTTGCACTCTTCCTACAATGCATAAAGAACAAGGGCCCTCTATAACAGAGGTTCTCAACCCAGTCCTCAAGGAACTCCCACGTATTCCAGGTATTTAATCTTCCCAGTTTCTAACTCACCAGGTGTAATTATTCTCATACAGCAAGGCCTTCACTAGTTCCACCAGGTGTGCTAGAAACTAGGAAGATGAAATACCTGGACTGGTTGGGGGCCCTTGAGGACTGGATTGAGAACCACTGCTCTATAATACCTTTGGTCTGAAGCTCAAACAAGCGACGAGCAGTTAGATCTGTAGGCCTCATGCTTCGTCTCTGTTCCCAGCACACGCTACGTGACCCAACCCCTTCAAAACAAAAGAACCATCTCCATGTGGCCAAAAGAATGGTTGCCGTCACCGCTGAAGTTGAGTGAAGGAGACAGGGACTTCTTTGGCTTTTCTGAGAGAAGTATGGATCACGGGGCAGTGGACCAGGTAGCGTAATCGGACTCACCTGGTACTACTGGGAGCTCTTCTGGGGTGCCGTAAGCCTCCACCGGTTTCTCCGGGACGGGCAGGGGCAGAGGCGGCAAAGTCACGACGGGTTCTTGGTGTGTGATGATTGGCTGATCGATAGGGTCAGGCTGGCGAGGGGGCTTGGGAAGGACAGTGTAGCCCATTCCGCCAGGACAGATCTCCTTGAATTTTCCTTAAAGGTGAGACAGAAACAATCAATAAGCAGCCAAATAAAATAAATTGACAATTAGAATCAAATATTTCTGAGCAATGGAAACCTGTATTGTCGACTGATCATATCATCTTCAGAAGAATAGTGAAACTGTTAATCTTGAGCCAGTCCACATTTATTCACTTTTTCTTCTACATAGCCTCTTTGTAAGGGCCTGGTAGATGAAACCATAACGTTTCACAGAAACAAAGTACACTGCTATAAACTGTTGCTGTTCATCTGTTGCGCTGATTCAATTCGAAATACTATATGTCATCATGAAATAAAATAAATAACAATATTATCCACACAGATCCTCCTGCTTCCAGTAGGTCTGGGACTTTACAAAAATACGTCTGCGTATCACATGCAAAAATCAAACAGCACAAGTCATTTAAGTAAAATATTCAAAATAATCAGTAGCTAATCCGTAAACAAATACCAAACACACTAATTTTTCTTCTCAAACTCCGCCCTCCATACCAAGAAAATTGATTCACTATTGCTGACTGTCTGCTTTGGTTTATTTACAGATTATGGAACATATGTCCCTTATTTCTTGGTATAAACAGTCTCTGGTCTTGCCGACAGACTCTGGGAATACAGGAATGGTTCTAGGTATTCGTCAGCAGATCTCTGACAAACTCTCCACAACTTTCAACTGTGTCTCAGGCAACCGCAAATAATTTTTTTAAAACGTCTAAAAATAAGACATAATTTCTTTATTAAGACACTCTCCCTTTGTCATCAATTTTACTCAGGTTTTTCCTCTCTGTCAAAAGCGACCCAGTGTGCCAAACTGGCAACCCTAAAGATCTAAAAATGGTAGATGGTAAACTGGTAAAAAAAAAGTTAAGTCAGTCCATAACATCCCCTCAGAGTGCCTCTTAAAGTGCAGAAAGGGAAGACACACGCAGATAAATGGTTGACTGGTCCCAGTGCTTCCAATTGCCAGAGGCAATACCGAACGCCTAGCCTAGTCTCCTTGATGAACACATGTGAACTTAGCTTTTTGCAAGTGCAACCAAACAGCGACACTAACGATTATATTGTATTACAGATCAACCCATCACGACACAGTCAACAAATACCGTATATACGGTGTATATGCACAGTACATATATACTGTGTATACGATATGCACATTGAGAGTGGGCCTACACTGAAATAGTTTGCATTGATGAGTGTGACAAAGAAACAACCAAGGACAGAAGTAGAGGTCGTGATGGTGATGGTAGTGATGGGTGTGGTGGTGATGGTGTGGTGGGGAGAATGTCAACGACACATTTGGAAACACACTTCTAAACGCCTCTACTTTAGCAAAGCAGTGAATTGTGTCCACCATCTAGGTGAGGGGTTACATGCAAACAGGAATTGTGTATTGTGACACGGAAAAGAGGGAAAAGGAATACATTCCGGCTGATTGGATATTCCGATTGGAAATTCAAAGTTCTCTTCGGAACCCACACTATTATTTTGTTTTCATTACTTTTGTTGCAGTGGGACAAAAATACCACGACCCAATTTACATGGATACTGTTTTGGTTCCTGTTGGGACTTCAATTCTTATTACCAATGGTCTCATATGATGTACTGTGACAGAGGCTGTAAGCTGTGTACACATGTGTGTGTGTGTTTCACCATGGGAACGGAGTCTTACCTGTTCCGGGCGGGGGGCACTTGTCACAGCGCGGCCCCCAGGCTTTACCCACGCTGCAGCAGCAAAGCTGCTTGCTCAGCTGAGCCGACACCGCGTGCATGCACTGCCTTCCCGAACTGACCAATCGGAAGCAAGGCCCTTTCTCCTCCTGCACGGCGGGAGTGTCGGCTGGAGCGAGATGGCGAGTGAGAGGAGGAGGAGGGAGGTAGGGGAGGATGAAGAGTGTTTGTGCGGGGGGTGTGGGAGACACATACATGGGAGGGGGGAAAGGAGAGGAAAAATAAAGACCCTTTACCAGAGCACCTCCACCCCCCACTCCCCAAAGTACAGGGTTCTGACATTTCACAACAAGACACAGGAAAGCTGGGACACCCTATGAAAGCCCTCAGAACAAAGCCAAGTTCATACGTTTGGTTTTCTACACTAAAAGAGGAATATGTACAATAAGCATGAAGCCAAAAAAAAGCAATATCAAAACACACCAACAGCAAAACATGGGCCAAAATATGAATGAAAAACATTGCGGCAATGCATGCATGCACTAGTGAGCTTTGGGGTCAACCCAAATATGGGCGTGCGGATGAGATCAGAAAGGGGGTTTCTGAACACCACGTCAGTTTGAAGCAGCGTGGGAACTTCCTTAAGAGAGGGAGAAAGGGGAAGCAGAAAGTTGTGGGGTGCCTACCCACCTTTTTCAGAGCATCTCACCTTGAATATCATCCTTATTCTGTTAAATTGACAATTTGTCAAATGTATTACCGCTATATCTCAGAATACAACTTGTGTGATTTGCAAACAATAGGATGAGTATGGCGAGGATGGTCTTTCAAAGAACAGTGTGTACTGCTACACCCCTTAGATAAATCTTGGAACATCCCGCTGACATTTCTTAAACCTGCCAGCTCAAAGAGTTGAGAAAAATGTGTCATGACCTGAGACTAAGCACATCAGTCCTTACAAGGTACCAAAGTTTGGCCTTTATCTAAGGATGCTGGTTAAGACTTCTGTTCAACTGTGAAACCATAGAAATACTATCCTACAATTTCAACTGTGACAATGAACAGCATTCCTGTATGTTACGTACGCACAAAAACGGCTCTGCTTTCAGGTCCGGTACAGCACGTCCTAAAATGGGAATTGCGCATGCTAAAGTGGCTGTCCATGACAAAGCTTATTTTTCTGCCAAATGTTTAAAGAAGACAACCAAGTATGGAGCGTGTCGGGGGACAAGATCAGAAAGAGATAGAAGAGTGAAATGAAGAAGAGGAGGAGGATGGGGAGAGAAGAGGTCTCTCTCTAATGTGCTGCATAAGCCGTGGCCCCAACGTCTCCTTTTTGTCTACAGTCCTAGACAGTGGTGGAATCTGGTCCCAAATTGTTCCTTCCTTATTTGGTGCTAAATCATGCCTGGTATGCGAATTCCAAGAGTTCATTACTGGTGTAAAAAAAAACATATATATATTTGTCTAAAAGTGTGAGGGATGAGGCATCTGAATATTTTAAGTTTAATATTCCATATTTATGCGTTGCACCAAGGACAGGGAAAATTAAAGAAGTTGGGAATGATTCATCACAATGATTTATATGACCATCTCCAACAGTCTGCCTATTCTGTAATAAAGTAATTTACACTTCGACATAACAGCACACATAAAATACATTTATCTTCTGGGACTTGTAAGAAATAATTTTAAGGCAAGATAGGGTATAAATTATTTGCAAAAAGTGATGAGAGGACAGCTACTATTGGTTAGAGTTGCTGAGTGTCGACCACATTCCTAAGACAATCATCTCACAGAGGCAAAACAGAGGAGGACTAACCATTATGGGGCCTTAATCCTGAGCTCCACCATCTAGGTGAGGGGTTAGGGACAACACACTGTGTGTCTGATAAATCTACCATGTCTCCCTGCTCTGTGTAAGGACCAACTGGTGGCAAAGCCCCCGATGGGGAACCCAGTGATGTTGATGAACGACCTCTCCGCTTTCATTAGCCAGGAGATAAATAGAGGGGGAACTGGAGTAACACACACACATGCACGCACACACGCACACACACGCGCACGCACACACACACACACACACACACACACACACACACACACACACACAGAACCCTGAGAAGGCCTGACTGAAAGGATCACACTGGACACTAGCGGTCTAGGTTTCTGGAGGGAAAGCAGGACTCAGGTTGAGCCTGTGTTTCTGTCAGTTTATTGCTCTACTCTCTTATCTGTTCTGGCTCTCTAACCCAATTAAAGAACATTACATTAAAGCTATTCGTCTTTCTTCCAGGAACCCTTTCCTTTCATTCCTGCACGTTCCAATCAATCTGTTCTGGAGGATCTCAATGGGAAATATCTATTTTGCAGAGTGGGGGGGGGGGGGGTGATAGAAATCTAGACAGAGGACCCAATGTTTATACTATTTTCTTTAGTCTCTAGACATTCTTTGTGGACCACAGGTGCGTGAGGATTGTGTAAGGCTAGTAAACTATTCTGAAGGCGGCCCTTCCACCTTCATCTCTCACGTGGTAAAGTCATTAGAGGCAGGAGTGTTACCTCACCACCTTATTCTTTGCAGAGAGCTCTTTGTGGCCAGCATAGCAGACTCAACTGTCAATCAACGGCTTGATCAGTGTGTTGTCTATGTCCATTGTAAAGGCAGTCCACACACGCGCATTCTGTTCCTGCTCCAATAGCACACACACATGCCGATGTCTTCAGTACCGCGACATGCATTTTCACATACATATGTAAATTAAAAAGAGGGCATGGCACTTTACTGGTAGTTGTACACATAGGCAAAGACCGACAAGCACACACACAGACACACACACACACACACAATAAGTCAATAATACATAAGTCTAGCGTTTCACAATATGCTACTGTGACTTGATCATCTGTACTCCCATTGCCTAGCACAGGCTATTTGTTTCTGCTGAACTCTGACTCAGTACTGAGCTTCAAGGACTTGCCAAAAAA
>JAVQJS010019987.1:0-38425 GCA_036024795.1 Galaxias rostratus | reverse complement strand
AGAGAGAGAGAGAGAGAGAGAGAAAATGAGATATTGGGAAAGAGACAGATTAGAAGAGAAGGACAAAGAAAGAATGAGAGAAGGGGTGGGATGTTTATAAAGTGAAAAAAACTCATATGTGATGTCATTTGGGTGTTTTGGAAGGTTTAATATCACAGAATAGATCATTCACCCTCTCATCGGTTTGAGAGTCCAGTTATCTACTGTTCAACTGTGGTCTGAGATGGTGGTGATGAGACTGCCGTCCATCAAGAACTGACTGCAAGGAAATCAATCATAGAACAAATCTACTCTTATAGGTAACTTCTGTAAATCTAGAAATAATCTAAGTTACTTTTATTGTGTGTTTTAACTCTTTAAATCTAATACACCCAAGGATTCAGTCATTTTATATGATTTGAGGCACGTTGAAGAATCTACTTTCTCTGGAAAACAATGTCAACTGCAGAGATATCAGACCAGGCCAAGTAAGGAAAACAGTGGCTTCAGCGTTTTTTCGAATGTAATTTCTACTCAGTCCATTCTCCCCAGCACTGGACATGACGATGGAGCGAGGTGCTCTGCTGGTGCTATGCAGCCTGGTTATGTCTTTATCCAGCTCTCCTCTCTATCCTTCCATGAGGTAAGTCTAGCAATTCTGCATTGAAGCTAATATGGAGCAACAGATTGGAGCTCCGATTTGATGAATGATTAATCATCAACTAATGTTCAGTAAAGTCAGATATTTTCTAAACATAATAAACACAAAGAAAAAACATTATTGAGACTATTGACTCTACTATTGAGTTAAAAATAAATACATGAAAAGAGGCCTTTGTTGTCTAATGGTGTACTAGAGAGCCAAAAAGAAAAATAATTGAAATACTGAATACATTTTCAAGTGCAACCAGAAAAGAGCCAGTCTTTTTTTGTTGAGAGCTACAAACAGAATAAATTGCAAGTGGAATAATACATAATTAATTGGATTTATGAAACAATGTTCACTCCTACAAAAGATAGGCAAGCTTTTTTGCACTCGATTAAATTGTTTTATTTTAATAAGCGATGTCTGATCATTTATCAAGAGAAGCGTGCAGTGCTGTGGACAATGACAATGAAGAGGCAGAGAATCACTGTAGCCAGCTAGCTGCCATTGAACATGATGTACTTAATCGTTCAGGGGTCGCCCTGCCTGTCATACTGTGCCCCCCAACTCTTGTTATGTTCCGAGGGTCAAGTCATCTGCATTAGTCATCATGCGTTGCATTAGCAAAGAGTACCGCATTAATAGAATAAATAAAACGTATGAGCAAACAAAACATTGGAATAGGACTGTTTTGTTCCATCGAGGTAGGAAAATAATTTGTCAAAAAATAAAACGAGATCAACGAGGTATTGTTTCCTTTCACATAAGATGAATTACACAAAACACATTCTGTTTCTCACTGTACATCTACATTTGTGTACATGTTTTGTATAGGTATGCATAAACAAATAAAACATTGATTAGTGGTGTGATATTATAGTTTTACAAAATATATTTGAAGATTGAATTGTTCAATTTCTTTTTTCTTTTACTAATATATAAATATTTTTGAAGTAATTTAGAACATTACCTATATAATGAAACCTGATATGGAATCATTTCTACTCTAACAGCTTTGAGACGATATCACAATTTCTCTTTGAATCTTTTTTGCAAGGTTTGGTCAAAGAAACATGTCCATCCTGATGACTTCCTCCAAGGAGCACCCAGTCCCACTAATAGAGGTGGACAATGCAACACCCAGACAAGAAGCAGAGCTTCGGTAACTCAATCTATATCTCGTTATTCTAACTGTTGCACATGTGAAGCGTTTTGATTAATAAATGTATGTACGGTTTCTAAAATGTAGGTATCATTTTACGATTTCAACCTGTGATATATGTCGTTTTAGAATGAGTTCATGTAATAACGAGTCTAAGGTCTGCAGGTTAGGACGACATGCAGATGCAATCTTTACCAACAGCTACAGGAAAGTTCTGGGTCAAATCTCTGCCAGGAGGTTTCTTCAAAGAGCTATGGGGAAACGGTTACGGTAAGCATCACAGGAGGACGTCTATTCACAAATTCCCATTTCCTAACAGATATAAATATTTTTTTCTTCTTACTCTTCAAAATGTTGGGTGAGTTGAACATGTGTGACTGTGTAAACCCCATTGTTGTGTCTAGGGACACTAGTGAGAGCTATGTGAAACGCCAGTCGGACATATATCAAGGAACATATAAACAGGGTTTGACATCCATTCACAGTGAACATACATACAGGGGACAGCATAGACATGCAAGGAAAACCAGGTAAAAAAAAAAGAAAAAAGATTGATAACCCTTAATTTTATGATCCCATAAACCTTTCAACAGGATGTTTTAAACAAACCTACATTATCGATTTAAGTATATATGTAAATTAAACTGTTATTTGATATGAGAAATAACACCCCTTTCTCTTCGCAGATTCCCATGTGGTCCCTGTCAACATGGACAGGGTGCATTTGGTTTTCCTGGACCCTAAATACTAAACCCATGAATCTAGCAATTATATTTCCATGAACATTTATTTTGATCTGTGTTCACCTATTATAGCGTTTTTGCATTCGGATGAATACAAAGTAACTACCAAAGAGTTTATGTAAAAAGAAAAATGCACTTGCTCAGTTCTTCACTCCCTAAACAAAGATACTGGTACAAACGAAATACAACAACGTACTGTTTGCACAATAAAGCAACAACAAAAAAAATCCCTTGTTTAAACGACTCATGCAGTTTAACCCATGCAGTTAAATCTTTCTCAATGTGAACTTTTAGTTCACCCATGAACAAGACGACGCTTGTAATAATCCTCATCACTTTATTTCCTTTCATAAAAAACAACAACAACATCTGCCACCTTGGATTTGCCAAACGAAAAAACTTTGCATGAGAGAAATCAATTCTCACCCTCCTTAAATACAGTGATCAGAAAACATAGCTTTGAACTTGAATGGCGGATGACAGAACAGTGCTAATAAAACAAATTGCCATATTCTAATCGGACTGATATGGGGGAATGTACAAAAACATCAAATTCATTTAACTACTTTGAAAAACAGCGAATACAGAATCTCACAGGAAAACGAAGTGCAAGGATTTTAAGGCTTTACAGCCGTCAGTAGGCAATCCGTTTCTTTGGGCATCTGTCGAATCACTTGGGAGACACATGTACTTCTTAAGTGGGAAAAGGGAACGAAAACTGCGTTTGGAAAAAAATCAACTGCATTCATGAGCATTTGGACTTCATGTTTCTGTGTTTGAATTCTTGTAAAAACATAAGTGAAGCACGTCCAGTCGTTTCAAATGGCCGGTCTTCATTTACTTGCGAGTCTGCAAACGGGCGAAAACATTCAATCAGACACAAAATAAACATGCACATAAATGTGGCCTAATCCGTTAGTATATACAAGTCGTACATCTAAATACGATTCCTGTATCCTATATTAACAACAAGGTTGAAACACTTGTCTTGGGAATGGGAGGGTCATGCCTTTTTTTACTCTATCTTGTGTGTATATATATATATACATATACATATATAAATATAAACACACGTGTCTGACACACAACAAAATAGACACAGAAAAATGCAGCTAGACAGATGAATGCAGATACAAATGTCAGCGTGCCTGAATAAAAAATAAAAAAAGAGAGAGAGCATAAAACAAAAATACATACATAGCTTTGACACATCAGTCAGTTGACTTTCCACATCAGGCTAGCATAGGGCTAGCCAAAACAGAATGGCGGGTGGCTACGGTTGGTTGAGAAGCAAGCCAGGTTTTTTTTTTTTTTTTTGTTTTTTTAAATACGAGTGAACATTCAAATGAACACACAGAGTGATTGAGTGAGTGGATGAGTAACCACCACACGGCCATGCATAACGCAGGCGAATGGGAGGGGGGGGGGATGCAATCCATCGGGGGGACGCCCTTACTTCAGCCTGGAAGACCGGTCTTTTGTTACAAGAAAGAGGCCTTTATCGCAGGCTCCTATATTTTGCCAACCTACTACTTTGCTCGGCGGCAATCCTGAAAGAAGGAGCACAAAGAGAACAGCCAGGTGTGGAAAGGGTCGGTTAACGAGGCGAGCGCTAACCAGAAGGACAGAGTGGACACCTAGAGCAGACTAGAAGGTGAGCAACATAGGGGGAAAAGACAAAGATAAACCAGAAGGACAAAGTGGACACCTAGAGTAGACTAGAAGGTGAGCAACATAGGGGGAAAAGACAAAGATAACCAGAAGGACAGAGTGGACACCTAGAGTAGACTAGAAGGTAAGCAACATAGGGAAAAAGACAAAGATAAACCAGAAGGACAAAGTGGACACCTAGAGTAGACTACAAGGCAAGCAACATAGAGAAGGAGAAAGGAAGGAGAAAATTGAAGCGACTTTGGGTGTCAGAAAAGCGCTATATAAATAAAATTAATTATTATTAAAATAATAACCAGAAGAGGAAACCATGACAAGCTGTGACCATATGTGGGCATTTCGTCTTTTTCGAACAGACTTTGGCTAAAGAGACCAGATCAAAAGATGATTGATCACAGCTTGACGTCCTCAGCCTGTGACACCGAGTCAACCAATCAAACCGCACGGCCTCTGAAGGGCTCTAGAGATTGATGGACAAAGGGAATCGCCCACTCGGGTTATCACCCTCACGAATCTAGGTGGAGGTCACGTTTGCGGTCTCAGCGGACATTAGCACTACACTCGACAGCTGAGGGCTTCCTGGCAGACTTGTGGGCGCAAGGGGCCGCTCCTGCAGAGGAGGCTGTTAATTTGCCCTGCCCGCGAAATCCCAAACACACCGGGTCAATTCTGACCTCAAAAAAGGTTCACACATTTTCAGTGAAGTGAAGGACACTCGGCAAAAGCCAGCGGGGCCAACCGTACCTCTGGACTGCTTTCTGGGCCAGCATACGATTTCCAGCCAGAAAGGTGAGCGTGCCAATGATAGCCAGATACTTGAGGGTCTGGAACATGTTGAGGTGGGTCCAGTACACGTACATCAGGCACAGCATGGCTGAAAACAAAAACGTTCAAAGGAACGAGTTATTTGTCGACTACAAACGCCCGCGGCTGTAAAAATGGAATGGTCGAGTGGTGTGCGTGTAGCTCCGTCGGCACCAACCTGCGTGGCCTACGTGGAAGAGCACCGAGCTGGGGGACAGGCTGAGGTTGGAGATGTTGGCCCCGAGTTTATACCACTACATCAAATGGGGAAAAACAAGACATTTCAGTGATGGCCAGCATCGCGCAAACAATGGCCGACAAAACGTTTTTTCAAAACGAAACCTACAATGCGGGGATCGTGAGACCTTTAGCGTAATAACCGTGACAAACGCTAAATTGAAAATGCCGGATCAAAATAAAAAATAAAGCATAATGATGTTCGGATGAAACCGTGACAAGTGTTTTGTTAATCAAACCCCTAGTAGTTCATCCCCTGGGTGGGAAGGTTGCGAGGCCAATAACACGACTAGACGGAACAAAAACATGGACGGTTACCCCAAAAATAAATTCCTTTTATTCTGGTGTAAGCTTCAGCTCGGTAAAAGGCCACAGACGCTCTTACCAAAATGAGCAGCAGCAGGAAGGGGGACAGGACGAGGGCGGTGAAGGTGTTGGAAACCACGGTCGACGGCTTCTTCTCTGGCTCCCGGAAGAGGTGCTGTCGACAGAGGAGCAGTTGGGATGCAAACAAAACAACCTTACGGTCACTCAAAACGAGTAAGGCAAGTAAGTTCTAATGTATACATGAGTGTAATGTGGAATTGAGATGCGTTTGTTGTCCACGGTGTAGTTTAACTGCAGCTCTAACTTGTCCGTTGAAATGTGTTCAGGATTACATTGATATCTGGTTTGGGTATGTAGAGGGTCTTGGCCTGGATGGCCGCAGGGGCTTCCTCATCAAGGAACTTCAGAACCACGTCCGCCTTTCAAAATAGAAAGGGGGAAAATATGTAATAACGATCAAAGTTGATACTGCATAAACATAATGTTTACTAAAAACTTGTGAAAAATATACTTGGCTTTATCCAATGGAGAAATATAGTTTAGAACAGCTTACACAACAACTTGGTAGACACAAGTTCATCATTAAAAATAATGACATGCCAACGTAACTATTCATCTAGAGAAGACAAACATGGCTTTGCCAGTTGACCAAAGTGTTTAAACCCCCGTACAAACCACGTCGAACCCAAATAGGAGATTAAGACAGTGGGCATTTTGGACAACTTACCACATTCCACAAGACAGGGTTTTCCAGTGTCGCATCCCCAACAATAAGGTGCAGGGCATAGGTTCCAGACATCGAGTCGAACTCAGACTTCCTCTCTGCTGTGTCAAGCTCAAATTTGTACAGGTTCTTACTGTCGGGTTCAGCCACAAACACCACCTCTTGACCCGTCTTCTGATTATGCAACCTGACAAAGGTCTAAAAGGGAAAAAGGAAAAGGAAAATGGATCCGTTGACAAAAACAAATAAAAAGGCAAGTGTTTACATTGGAATATCTTTACACGGGCATTTCTGAGAAAAAAGCGAAGACGATGGAAGGGGTCTACACCTGGTGAGGGGTGAGCTCCACTCCAGTGTTGACATCTACAAGCTGGAAGGACATGGCGAAGTTCTGGTGACTGTCAGCGGTGAAGGAGCTCTTGGCTTTGAACGGGTACTCAACCCTGGGAAATGAAACCATGCAAATGTTTGGTGACATTCGATCGTGATTTGTTGTGTTAAAGGGAGTTATGCACCCCATGCCCATCACTGTACCTGGATGTTTTGGTGCCGATGCTCTGGTCCTTGTCTACCACTGATAAATCCATGTTAGTGATTGCAACCTCTGTAGACACTTTCACTTTCAGCTACATGTGGAGAGAGAGTGAGAGAAACAGCAGAGGGTGTGTGGGTGGGGGGATACAGAAGAGATCAGATTGAGGTCATGATTTTAATCTGATGCAAGGCTATAAACGCACATTTAAAAACACAGAAAGGGGTCATTAATGTCACCATAAATGAAAGCAGGTCACCACAGTTCAAAACATAATTGCCATAAAGGGGGACAGGCTTGACACATGGCTACCATTTGACAAAGAGAAAGCGGACATATCTGTTCTTGTCATGAACAAAGACCTCCTAACCCTGGGGCACCATTAAAGGTAAGCAGTGAAAGGCTTCACACTTCTGACTCGTTCTGCTGGACCTAGAACACTTACCACCACCTTTTATGTACATAAGTACAGTGCCACATTTCATTAAGTTTCCAATGGATGTAAAATAGCATTGCATGTTTGAACTTCGAACCCCCAAAAAATTGTGATTCAGTTCTCTTTTTAAAGTTAATCGATTTCGATGAAATGCTCTCACCTCAACATGGTTGCCAACCAATCGGCTGTCTCCAGTCACAGAAACAGTGAACTGATAATATCCGCTGGCTGGCTGGCTGGACATGAAGTTCAATTCAAAAACCCCACTGTAAGACAACATGAAAAGATTATATTCCTGTAAAGACTATCAATAACATTTGTAATAAGCACATTTTTACTTTTGAGTGTGAGAACAGTTTAGTGTTTTTTTTATGTTCAAACAGCTTTGGACCAAAAACTATTTTGGTGGCTGTGGATATTCTCTCAACCACATGTAGCTGTCACAAACCAGAACCAAACCAAAAAGCACATACTCTCTAATGGTGAAAGGTACTTGGCTTAGAATGACGCTCTTGGAGGCAACAGCAAATGCCGACTCCACGAGCACGCTGGCTGAGGCAAGTGGTTGGGACAGGACATCCGTAACAAGAAGCTGTTGATAAGCGAGCGGTTAGGAGAGATCCAGAAGCAAGTCACAAAACAGTGTTGGTCACTGGTGGGTCGGCTCTGTACCTGCAAGGTGGGCTGTCTGTGGGAGACAGTGGCAGAGCCCTGGGTGCTGGTAATGACGGGCACGTGGAAGCGGTTGTTTGAGAGAGCGGCAGCGGCACTAGCTACACTGAAAGCCTCAGCAAGAGAGTCCCAGGACTTCTTACTGAAGATCGAATTCACCAGTTGGATGACCTGGTCCTAAAGAGAGAATACCATTTGTCACCCCAAGAATGAATATAAATACCTGGGAGAATTGTGTCGTTAGAAAATCTACTACTTAATATCAAAGTGCAACAAGGAAAAGTATATCCGTTGGTAAAAACACAGCGAGAACCACGGCTGCCGACCACCAAACACGAGACGAACGTACCTCTTTCAGAGGCGGCTCCACATCCACGTGGTCTGACAGGGAGTAGGCTGCGGTCACAAACGAGGCCGTCGCCTCCAGGCCCTCCTCGAACTGGAGGAACACGCCGCCCAGGTCGTCCAAACGGGCAGCCAGATCCTGTGGAGGAAAAACAGGTTCAGGCGCGACATCGCGGCGTAGCCCCGGCCCATTCTCACGGACGACACGCGAAATCCCACTTGCGATGTTAAAACGGTTCTCAAGGAAAGCGGGCTCGGTTTTTCTGCGATAGCGCGATTTAGCTGTGACAGCAGCGCCACCTGCTGGAATTACAGTCTCACCTCAATCTCCTCGAGGATTCCTCCGAGCTCAGCCTGGTGGGATAGACGGGCTGCAGTCTGCAACGCTAGCGTAATACTATCCAGAAAGGGTGGAAATTAGTAGCCATTACAAAACGACCCTATTTAACTAAAATAGTCAAACTCAAATGTAGCAACCAACACAAGACTATTGTTTGAGCTGTGTTCTTACGCCAAAACATTGTCCTCCTTAGTGATCCGTGCTGCCAAGGCACTGACAACTTCCTGTGACGCAAGAGGCAGCCCTAGAGAACTAAGAGCGCTCACAGCACGGTGAATCTGAGCCATGGTCGAGTCCTCACTGACTGCTGCTAGAAGAATGTCACGCGTCTCATTTGACACTGGAATCTAAAGTCAAGTTAAAGTGAGTTAAGGGAGACGAAGAACACATGGTCTCACCATCAATAAACGTTAAAATTGTGGATCTACAAGGAGTAGTGCCTCCACGGTCAACTTACCTCACACTCAGAGAGGGCCTGGGCAGCCTCAACAGCAAAGAAGAGAGAATCAATACTGTCAGGATCTAGCTGGGACTTTAGGAACTGACAGGCATTCTGTATAAACAAAACAATAACATCAACATCAACATCAAAACATAGCCATTGCAATGGAACCAATTGGTGACATGTACAAGTAAACAGCAAAGATTAAATAAGAAATCAACACTGAAACGGTAACGGAATTAGTCCATTCATATTTCTTATAAATGAGAAACTTAAACTCAAAGCAGGCCTAATCAACTTACGCTTTCATCTCCAACAGAAGATCCGAGTTTAGACAAACCAACGATAGAATAATATGCTGACTCAAGATCTGGGAAAGGTTGATTCAAAAGAGCTTGGAGCCTTGCCACATCAGACAGAGAAAGATAATGAGAGGGAGTGAGGGCCTGGGTTCCAATAGCCAGTGTTAGTAGGATCAATCCAAAAACCCCTGTGAACAGACAAAAAACACATAAAAGGGAAATATATCAACTATGATCAACGGCAGCATGGACAACAAACACTAAATTCGACTGCTTGCTAGATTACTATACTATACCAGCATTTTTTCATTGAAAGTTTATGCAAGAAACGACTGATGTTACTGTCATTAGCCAACGTCGATAGCATTAGCACGTAGAAATCACGTTACTTTGCTTCGTATTAACAAGTATACACCGGCAATGAAAGCTTTTTCTAGAGTTAGACTACTCGTATTACATAAGCACTACTGTGTATCTAATAACGTAATAACAGTAGTTTAGATAGAGAATCACTTACGAGTTTGTGCCATGTCTGCAGCCTAATGCAGCGTCACCAAAACTGACGATTGCTTCCGGGATCTAAGGCATGGGAGGGGGCAGAGCCGTATAGAGTGAGTCTCTGGAGGGGGGTTCTAGTACTTTGAATTTTTATTGGCGATTGCCTACCATCCTTTGGAACATTACGGCCACCTACCGAATTGGAGTGTCACGCAACTCCTAACCCAGACTGTATGAAATAACCACACAAAAACTTTGCATTATTAAGCACTGTCTATGTAGAATTCCTCGATTTCGCAACGGGGCAGCTATATATTATTGCATTGCAGCTTATTAATTGAGTGGTACAAGAAAGCAGCACTTCTTGGATCAACTAAAATGACTTAGCAAACGGCAAAAATGATGGCAACCATCTGGACCAGTGATCTGACTGTTGAATTCCAAGCAGATTCATTAATTGAATAGGTTGTATGCCCTTCTTCAAATTTTACGTGCAGGCCGAATTTTAATCATCAGTCAACGACTCGAGTGTTTATTGAATTTTTTTACCACGGAAGCGGGACAGGTTCTTCCAAGCCATGCGTCTGTTTGCTATTGGTTCTTGGCTTTCATCGGGTCCTAAATCTAAACCCCGCCCATACAATTCCATTCATTCAGTTTATGGAGTTATACATGTATTTGACACAAATGGCTTACATGCATATGTATCTATATCACATAACTTTGCATTTAAAAGATTAGTCATTAATTTAATTAATTAAATCAAACACTATGCAGATTTTTTTTTCTCCCAAATGTCAAACACTTTTACCCAATCCAACCTATACAAACACACCAACCAAGTGTTGATTTGACTATCTCATTAAAAATGCCATCAGTTGGATTCATATACATTATGTAATGTAAAAAGTAAACACCTCCATGCATTAATTTGCAAGGGCAGGCTAAATGTCTTTTCCCCCTAAATTAAAACAAGTCATTTCTGTTACTGTTCATTATTGTTTTGGTGTGACACAAAGGCAACAGTCTAAAACTACATGTAAGTGCAAGAGGATCGAATACTTCAACTACAATATTTAGAAGAGGCTTGTGATTATTTGCAAGTCATAAAACTGAGCTTGGCCCACCAGCAAGACATCAGATCTTAGCAACACAGCAACATACTTTTCTATGTTATTTACACTTGTTTTTCACTTGAACTTGGGTTAGGTAGCGACACTTAACAAGCACACCCAGCTGTTTGCTTGTTACGGGACTAATCCATGACACTTTGACGAGTTGAAACGGACATTAAAAGGCACCCGCAAGCGCGAACCATTCCAAGTGTGAGACACCCTGTTCATATTAAGCACGCGGTTAAGGACGTCTCAGGACAGGATGAGAGCCCGGTTAGGGGCGCGGGACTTTAAAGAACGTAGGTAGTGGCGCGCTCTCTCGGTCATGAAAAGCTGGTCTTTAGTTTGTCCACAAACGACAGTCTCCCATTCCTGTGACATCTGAAAGAATAGTATTGACATAATTAGAACTGAGCCTATGGTGACAAAATCATTATTATAAAAATATATATTTTTTCCCCACTTGTGATTGGTACTTACTGGAGTTGGGCACAGATCTCTCTCATAGGGCCCTACGATGAAGCCCTGATCCAAAACATTCTCCTCCTTCTTACAGCAGTTTGAGGACGACGACGTATTGAGATTGACGGACACCGAGGCCAATGGCTGTAACAAAAATGAAATAAAGAAAAATATATATATTTATGAGTTTAACGTCAACCAGCATGGAACTAAAAACCATCTTCTTTTTTTGTTGGTTTTTACCTTGACGCTACATTTTTGCATGAAGCTTGAGGATTTATGTCGGGCGACGATCGTTTCATTGCAGTCCATGACATCCAGGGCGAGCGATTTGCGGACTTTCTTCATAGGGGGACGATGCTGGAAACAGAAACATATTCAGGACCGTTTCACTGGACACCACTGAAGACCGATTCTCCTCCTACTCTGGCACATACTCACCACCTGCTTGCGTCGTTGTTGCTCAGGTGGCGTCTGCCCCAACACCGTCAGCACAATCCCTGCCTCTCGGAGAAGGACCTCTTTCAGGTCCTCCTCTAGGTGAGGGGTCTGTGGCTGAAGAGAGGGAAGTGAATCAGAATTCCTTGATTCGTCTCACAATGGAGAAATGTACAAAAACGAAGAGCAGTGTCAGATATATTCAGGCATGTGCACCCAACGACACTTCAGCTATTACGTCACTCACCAGTGGCTGCAATGGGCCATATTTTTCCATGGCATTTTTGAAAGGTGTCGGAGTTCGAGGAGTGACGTACATTTCGGACTTATAGTTAGGTGTAATAAATCTGTAGAAACAAACAGAAAAAATATTTTCTTAAAAAGAAAATAATTTTTTGCATGTTCATAACTTTGTTGTGCAGGTCGGAGTGTGACTCACGCAGAGTTTTCCTTCTGTATAAGCGGAGTCTTGTCCCGTTGCAATGGCGTGGTGACGGTGGCCTTCTGGCTGCACACCGGGGTTGACGTCAGGGACGGATACTCCATATCGTGGGTGTCCTGTTTCGTCCACATGTTGAGAAACTGCAAGCAATACTCGTCATTACGAAACCAATTCAGCGACAGATATTACAGAGGATCTAATGCGATTGGAAAAAACGATGCGATTGGATTTCTCGAAACGTGGAGGGTTAAAAATGACATGGGCAGTGTTTTACTTGTGAAGGAGAGAAGGGCAGGTCTTTGACCGGAGTGTTCTTGGGAGTCATGATGGCAGCGTCAGGGGAGAGAGCGACGTTTCGACGACTCCGACGGTGCAGTATCGAGGGCGGCGTGACGCCGCCGGGGGAGATGGGAATGAGTTCGCCACGATTGCCCTTGCTCAGCTCCTGCAGGGCGCTGCCTTCGAGACGGAACTGGTGTCGCTCCGGGCTCCTGGCGTCGTTCTGGTTATCCTCAGGGAGGTCAAAGGCCGACAGGTTGCACCATCCGTCCAGGTCCTGACAGAAAAAAAAAAAAGAAAAAAAAAAGTTAAAATCACGCAATACAACTTGCATTGTTGACAATGTACTGGGATACTTGGCAGGATCACAATCGCATGTTTTTAAGCGTAACGCATACAGTCGCACTACAAAGACAATGCGGGAGGAGGTTTCGTCGGCCGCTTACCCCGTCGACCATGTCCATCACCTCTTTCAAGGCTGGGCCTGTCGGGGAGAGAAAGCCTGAGCTATCCACCACCCAGCTAGTGGAACTGACGTCTCCCGAGGTATCCGGATCACTCTTGGGGTTGACCCCGTCCTTGGACATTTGGGTCGAGATAGCCTTTGAGGAGCCTGCATCCCTGGGTGTGCCACAAACATCCCGTGTGGAAGGGCACTCCTTCAAAACGTAATAGATAGCATAACAGAAACAGGAAATTACGTTTTGTTAAGTGTCAGGGATTGGCCAAGCAACACATATTTATATTCAAATTCCATTTGTGGTCTAAAATATAACTTTGAACAGAGTGATTTTCCACAAGTATGTATATACACATACATACGTACATACATACACAGATATATATATATACATATGAAACTTACAGGCAGATCTTTACAAGCTTGAGCAAGCAATTCGGCATGTTCATTCGGTTTGAAAATAACTCCTGTGTAGAATCCCATTTCCACTTTGCGCTTGATCGTAGAGTTCCAGTGATTCTTCACCGCGTTATCTGTCCTGTAATGCCACCGGATGTTAGGAGAGAAACTTTTCATCACACAACTAATTCAATAGATTGTGCAGTACTATAAATATAAATTTCGTCCAGGCGATGCCCCCTTGACCAGCATAACGCCGGGCCGCTCTTAGATGAACAGAATTCTACCTTCCGGGAAGCAGCTTCGCAATCTCGGCCCACCGGTTTCCAAGCGCACAGTGGGCTTTGTAGATGACGAGGTCCTCCTCTGCCGTCCAGGATGACTTCTTCACGTCAGGGTTGAGGTGGTTGTGCCAACGCTCTCGACATTGCTTCCCTAAACGGCCCTTCAAATGTTTGGCTACTATGGCCCACTGCTTGTTACCGTAGCGCCTGACAAGGTCTATCACCTGTGAGACGGACGCAACGAGATGGAATCACATTTGTAAACATAAAACTTTATCAGCAAAATAATTGAGTGCGTTGTTATTTACATTAGTTAAAATCTTAAATGAAAGTAAAATGCATGTAACGCTTTTCAGAACATGAGTTCAAAAGGGCTAGCAAGGCAGGTGTGTCGGTAACGTATGACTGCGGGATTTGAAGTGAGTACATGTATTGTTTTATCACGTCAATTTCAGGTGTTAGACAGCTCTATTTGGATTTTTAAAGTCAATGTATTTACCTTTTCGTCCTCTTCTTTGGTCCATGGACCTTTCACCAAATCTGGATCCAGAACTTTAAACCAACGGTGCTGACATTGGTGTTCAGTGCGATTCTGTGTAAAGCAAGATAATTAAAATTTGATTTTGACATTGACCAACGTTTATCTGATATTAAACTGAATTACCAAATTCTTAACACGCACTTGTAAGAAACCGGCAATGGATTTCCAATCGTTTGTTCCAAGGCTTTGGACCAGAGACTTTAGATTGTCATCCTGTGTGAAAATATTGAATGTTTGCAGATGGTAAGTTAACCCAACACAGGCTATTTACTCAATAGGTGAAATACCTACTTCCTCGTGCGTCCATTTAACTTTCACCCTTCCATAGTCTCTCTGTTCTGCCACATCAGAATCTGTATCTTGACACAATGCATCATCCACATCATCACTGAATAACAAAGACAGACAAGCAGACATTTAGTATAAGTTCAAAGTGCTACAGTAATGTACGTCGATAGAAACCTCGTTATGATAACTGATAAATCAATCCCAGTAAGATCCTTACTCATGAATTTACACTTAAACATGCATCACTTAACCAGCGTTAGCCAAATTTAGCAACACTAGCATCGTCAAACATGCAACTAAGTTGTTGATTTTCAATCTTAGTCATTGTAATTATGGCACGCATTCAAATATGGCCAATAACATTATATTGTCAAAATGTACAATTTATCTTTGTCAACTATGAAGTATATACTGAAAAACAAAAGTATGTTACAAAAGGGCGGCATGTCTCGTAAATTACAAGTAGTTTAGTCTACTACTGGTACTAGTACGAAGCTAAAGCGTTAAGCGGTCAAATAGGACAAGGTCAGGTCGATGCAGTTACTAAACCTAAAAGTTAATCGTTGAAGAGTTGCAAACCATATGCACAATGTGCATGATTAAGTCAGAGAAAAACAAAACAAAAATACAGCTATTATTACCCGCGCGACCACCAAGACATTACACTTGGCAATGGATTTCTTTCCAAAACTTCCAAAGTAACGTTAGTGCGAAATTATTCCTGTGATAAACACGTTCATGAAGTTAAAATCTATTGGAAGAAAGTCGATCAGAATAATAACTTTGTCATAAACCCATCGAGTTAACGTTAGCTAACTCAGCGATAATGTTGCTAGTTCCACTGCACCCTATAACATATATATACTGTGCTCAGCTGTGAGAAACAACTTGTGCGCGCTCAAGTGTTTTCTATCTCGCGCTCTTCTTTATAACGAGAATCCCGCAGTGACGTTACAGCGTCCGAGATTTGAGCTGCGTTTCACTGGTAGATCCACTTGCTGTCAACCCTCTGTACGACGTAATCGGAGCTTAGATATGGCACAGGACGTAATAGCATACATCACGGTGGCCACTTCGAAAACATAAGGAAGGAGGTCGGTGGATTTAAATGGAACAAACTTGTCCATGTGCACTTTAAGACCAAACTGAATTTTTTCAATCAGCTTCTACTAAATAACTACAAGCCCCCCACCCCCCCGCCCATGATTATCCTAACTTATTGCTAGGGGGGTATAATATATTCCTCTGTTTATCAATATTATCGTTCGGTAATGAGCAACCGGGGTTTTAGTCCCCCGACCATGTCTGAGTGCAAGTTCCAAGGTGAAGTCAAAGAGGGCTTGTAGAGCGGCAACGGATACAGCATCTGATAAATTAGCTGTAGCAGCTGAAAACAGAATGCAATTAGCCGGCTCATTAAAACAACCTGATAAACTTTTGCTACTCATTCAACAAGACAAAGGAATCATGGACAAAGAGTCGCCGGTCGAGGGTAAATTGTTTTTTTTATAAAGGAATAACTTTCTAATATGTCATGTTGTCATAATTCTCTGTTGAGACAACTAATGTGAGAATTTCCTTTCTTTGCAGATTTTACTAAAAGCTTTGAGTGTATGTCTCCGTCTGAATTAGACCGAAACTATTTTGGGGACCAAAGTTTGTCATTGTCTGCTTTGTCACTGAAGAATTCATTTATGTCTGCAAGGGAAATTGTTACTGTACATACTGAGACTAATTCCTCCAAAGCCTCCCTTAGTAACTTGTCAATGTCTCCATCTCAATCTCAAGCCCTTCACCTAAATGCCTTTCTCTTAGAGTCGAAAACTCCACATCTTACGGTCCCTGTGGAGGCCAAGTCTTCTACTCCGCATGAGCTCCTCCAAAAACCCAAGCTAGCTAATTCATTTGACCTGTCTTACATTGACCTTTCAACCTCACAGGCTTCCTGGGAAATATCGCTTATTAAAACGGAAACCAACAGCCCAAAACCAAATGTGGAGTCCAGTGCTTTAGAATCGACATGGAGTCCTTTTTATCAATCCGCTCCTCCTTCTCTAGCAGAGATCTCATCCCTTATGTTGTCTGGTACACCCCCCCAAATAAATACCACAAATGAAAATCTTAGGTTGTGGAAGGAGATCCCCAATGGATCGCCTCAGACCTCCTCTTGGCCAGGACCGGTGGCTGAAATTGGATCGTAGAGGACGGCATTCTCTGCGTCCGCTGAACGAGTCAAACAAGGCCATATGATATGAGGTAACAACATGCATATTGGTATAAGTTTTAATGACTGTTGTAATTGTGCATTATCTATTTGACATGTATTGATAATTTATTATCTAGCTTGCACTGATGGCTTGCTTTCTGATTCACAGACTTGGAACAGAAGACTGGTCGTTTTTTAATTTTACAAAACTTTGAATAAATACATAATAAATGAATACTTTGAAAAAGACTCTTTGTAACAGTGACACCTTTTTTATTGTACAGTAAACGTTTGATTAATGCAATTTATTTACATTAATGTAACTTCCGTACAAACAAATTACACCAAATATAAAAGTTAGATCACTGTAAACAAACAGGTTGTTACAGAAACAATTCTGAAAAAGTAGAATATAATATTACATTTTTAAGTATCAAAATATAAACATTCAACAAAAATATTGTACAAACTTCACGCTTTAAAGGTTATTAAAATGGAGAAAATCGTGTCTCAGTTGTATCAATATCATGCTCCTGTATGGAAAGAAATGTATTTAGAACTGAAACAAGTATTAACTGCAGACATCTTTACATGTTTATACTTTGTAATTTTATTTCCATTCAAATATGTTGCTTTGGTAATAATTTAGTAAATGGCTTTGCATACACTTTAATTTACTTTAATTGTTTTTTTGTTATGTTCCAACTATGAGAAATAACTCAAAGCATTGATTTTGAGATTTATATTTTAGACATGCTTTAATATGTATATACCACAAACATTTTATATAATCACCCTTATCCTTTGCCACAGATCATGTAATGAGAGATTTAAAATTACAAGGCTACAAACTCACCTGGTTCAGTTTTTTGAACTCCACAACTTGAAAAAAGATGTGCTCCAAGATGTGTTTTGCATCTCTCTGGTCTTTGTCCAGTTTTCCAGTTACACCCAATATGTCACCACATTTCCGGACGTAAAACTCTAGATCATCATCTGTGCCTAAAAAAAAACAAATTCAAACTCAAGTCACACAAAGAGCTTAATCGCATTTAGAAACTTGATTCAACAGTAGGAGCACTTTTAATAACTCACATTTGTTGGAGAGTTGGGCCAAGCGTACTTTCTCAGATGAGAATGTTTCATCCAGATCGAAAAGGTCCAGCATTGGGGGAGGCAGGTCCCTAAAAGCAGGAGGAAAAACCTACAACAAAACATTTAATGTGAATGTATGAATGCACATACAGACAAGGTTTGAATAGTTTCACACAAGTCAAGGATCTATGTTATGTTACACTTTTCTGTGTGCTAAATGATCACACGAGAGTTGGGTTACGCTTACAGCAGGCTGCAGAGGGGGAAGAGGGGTTTCGAACTGTGGCGTGATTAGCTGCAGTGGCTCATGCTTGACGTTGAGCTGCTTGTATGAACTGCACGAAATGGAAGTAGGGAAAGTTGAACTACAAAAATCCAGTTGCATGCACAGAGAGACGATGTGAGGTAAACAAGGAACATACATTTGGTTTGTCTATACATTTTAATTTTTTTTATAAACAAACCATTATTAAAAAGCAAGACAGAGATAAACTTACTTTTGTATTATTTTCGTCAATCTAAGTACTTGAAAGTGTGTTGGGGAACCTTTTAAGCAATTTCAATGCATTGCACCACATAAATGAATCAAGTAAATGGTACCCTTCCGTTTCTTTTTAATCTAGCTGTAATGTAATTATAAAAAATTATCTGACCAGTTTTAGAGGGAAAACAAATGTTAGCACGCTCCAGCCATATGGTTCTTTCATATACCTGATTACTTGGGGTAAAGTATTTGTGGAGAGTTTTAATAGAGACATGTCAAAAAGAGATGTGAAGTCCCTTGGGTTTTCGTCTCCTTCTTGTAGGCATACTCGGAGTCTGTCTGAGAGGCACCCTGTGTCTGGTAGCATGGTATAATCAGTAATCTAGAGGAGAAAGGAATACTTAGAACATCCCTTTGGGAAAATGAGAAACAGTGGCTATTTGCACATATCAACTATTCCAGGACAATCGTTTTAGACCATTCACATCACAATCAAACTGAAACCCCTCCCCCTCACCTCGGGGTCGTCGGCATCAATCTGATTAAGATGGATGTTATCTGTCATAAGCCACTGAAAAACAACATCCTGGAACAGAAAAAAGGAGTAAACTATGAAGATAAACAAATAGGTTAAAAGGATTACATAGACAGGAAAACATTCTTGTTTTTTTTATCTA
The DNA here is from genome assembly GCA_036024795.1 of Galaxias rostratus. NCBI lineage: Eukaryota > Metazoa > Chordata > Actinopteri > Galaxiiformes > Galaxiidae > Galaxias > Galaxias rostratus. The sequence continues at coordinate 19,395 of JAVQJS010019987.1, read as the reverse complement.
TAATATAACACAGCAGGACAACAAGAAAGACATTCAACTGTTTCCTTTGATTATTTGTAATTGGAGCTTACCATTATTTTGCTGTTCTCCTCTTTGTCTAGGTACTGATCACTGAACATATGAGAGGAACCTAGCACAGCCAATTTGCCTGCCTCCTTTCACAATAAGAGAAATCATATCTTCATAAATCATAAATCACCAAAAGGTATTTGACTTCATTGAACAATATTAGGCTGAATCGAAATGTAATTGTGCATCTTTAAAATTAACCAAATTAACGGTGTCCCCACCTTTACTTGATAGAATGCAAGAACAGGTCTGTTGAGGGGAAAGCAGACTGAGCCTGTTGATAAAGCAGCTATGGCTGGCTTCATTACACTCAAGGTAGCCCCATACGGGTAAACAAAAGTTAGCGCCCTGGAAATACACAGTTCAAGATGAAATGCGTCCGGTATAAAAATGATATAAGCTTGAAGCCAACAAACTTTACGAACTTTGCGTTATTCCCAGCGTTTTCATCTTCAACGATTCCTGTTCCCACTTTGCCAGCAGCTCGACTGATCTCCCTATGTCGAGTCAAGAAATACAGTAGGAAGTTACCGACAGAAGTCATCATAACTGTTTAGGTGATCAGTTTAAGTAAATGTGAAAGGGTAAGAATTCAACAATGCACATTCAAAACTAAAACAAAAAACTATATTCTTAGTTTGGTAAACTTACCTGTTCAATACTCCATTTGACACAAGTGCCTCTTTTGGGTGGAAGTATTTGTAGTAAACATTCCTCACCACAGCATCTACAGCAATAAACATACTTTAAAACAACACTCAAAATACATTATTTTGTGAAATGATAATCATTAAATATATGGTAGATGTGTGGGTTTCAACACAGGAAACAGGTCAAAATTCCCCATAATACCACAATATTGGCGATGAGTATACGATTTGCATGTTATCGTAACGAATACACACCATTGTTGACCATAATGCCAAATTCTTCAAGAAGGAAGTTGATATTTGTGTCATACTTCATCTCGCCTCCTTCCCCAAGCATCACCAGTACATTTCCTCCTCCATCTAAGTACTGCTTCAAGACCTCCAACTTAAACATCATAAAAATATTTGTCACAATAGCGGTGTCTCATACATTTATTACAATGGCAATGCAATACAAGATTAATACCCACCTCTGCACCAGTGAACTTTTCTCTTGGTCCCGCAGAAATCCACAACTTTACACCATTTAACTTCTCCAGAGACAGCTCTTCTTTAATGCTAAAACGGACACAAGCAATCCGAATTGGATTTGACTTTTAAAGAAGTGACAGTGAAGACAAAACAGTTATCTAGACCGAGTAAGAAAACAAAAGGGGATTGACGGTAAAAACTGATATGAATTTGTTCGCCTAAATTTTTTGGTGCAACAAACTTAATAAGTTCATTATCTTAAAAAATTGTTTGTGTGTCAGAGTCGGGACCTTACCTCTGAATTTTCCAATGAGCTCTAAGTCTTTTCTGCAGTAATTTGTATCCACTGTTGGCAGTAAACAACTCTCTTTTTGAGGCATTAAAAACCACACAGTTCCTTTGCTCCTTTTCCATCCTTTGATTTGGTAGATGGGCAAAAAAAAAAATATTCAGATCTTGAACGCAAAGTCGCGTTATAAAACGTTAACTGACTGGATAAAACACTTCAGCCAAATGCTAGTTAGCCAACCACTGGTTAACAGCAAGTTATTGTAAACAATGAATGCTTAACGCACAGAATTCTACAGAGAAACCAACTTTGATCCAATTTGTTTGTCAGATTACTTTTGTTTCGCAAACATTGCAAAATTGTTCTTAACCAGCTAGCTGGCTAATGTTACAACTGTTGGCTAGCTAACTCGTAGTATCTAGTGCATTGTGTTGCATTGTGGGTATAGAGTAACCATGGGCGCTAGCTACATAGCAACACTGACGTGCTTTTCCAATGGCTTCCAGTGTCCAAACCCGGTGTCCTAGTCATGTCTATGGCACTAGTACTAGAAGTGTCTCCCATGTTCTCGAATTGCGTAAAGCACACTTGCACTTTCTCAGCTATTAAATTATCACTGGGTGTATTCATGTGCATGCATAGAGTTAACATTTAACCATGAATGGTCCATATCTATGGACAATAGAAATACAGGTATTCATTGCATTCGTCTTGTTCTCGGAACTTCCAAACCGGCATCTTGCTTCTTGGTAGATGAATATCCCTCGATTTGAGTGTGTATATTGCACATGGGGGTTATTATAATTGCAAAACTATTTGCAAATGGAGAATTGTATGACTTTCATCTTAAACCGTTGGAGTGTACTCAAGTCTTCTGCTAGACTTTTTAACACTGAATTCAATAACAAAAAATATTTGACACCAAAAAATAATTAAAATTTATTTTATTCAGTTTTGAACAGTAACCAATGACTGAATTTAGATTTGAAAGAAAACTAAGTCAATTCCCAGAAAAGATAGTTGAATTGCACGTAACATTGCAATCAAAACAAATAACTCGACCTAATAAATGATTTCTATACTGCACGTTCTTTGGACATATTTTCATTCAGATGAAATTTTAAGTTTTGCTGGATAGGACAAATTTGTAAGGACCAAACGCAAACACATTTCCCATTTTGGAGCAGAAAGCATAGTTCAGTTCCTACAAAAATTAACAGACAGCAATAGCACACCTGAAATAATTTTTCATATAATAAAAAAATTGCTGCAATACTTTAATTAGGAATTGACTACATAATGTTGTTGCAATACACATTGTGATGGCACACGCTACAAGTAAGTATAATGCAGAAATCATTTTTTAAATAAAACATTTCCAGAACATTTCCAAAATTACCGCCAAAACAGGGAGACAACTTGTCAAGAGCATTTTTCTTATTAACTCCTTATCCTCATTGCAAGCAAACTCTACTCTTCAGTTAGCCGTAAAATCTACAACAACGCCAAAACCTTTGAGGGCCATAACAGATTGTATTAATCTTGGGAAGCTGATCGAGATCGAGAACGGGACTTGGATCGTGACGGAGAGCGTGAGGCTGAGCGCTTGGCAGGGGACTTTGAGGGGTGGCGTTCCTCGTTGGGAGAAGGCGACTTGGAGGAGCGCTTTCCACTCCTGTTCTCAGACGGAGAGCGACTCCGGGATGGCTTGCCAGCAGACTTCTCCTTAGAACGACTCCGGGAATCCCTCTGAGACTTGACTTTAGACCTACTCTTGGAGCGAGACTTCCGAGTGTCAGAGCGAGAGCGGGACTTATTGCTCACAGAACGACTGTGTGACTTGCCATTACGTGAGCGTGACTTGTCTGGAGACTTGGAGCGGGACTTTCTGCTGGATCTGGAGCGAGACTTGCGCCCAGACCTTGAGCGAGAACGTCTGTTGCTGCGAGACCGGGAGCTGCATGACACAAATAAACAAACATTTAAGTTGACTGCAGTTCACCCGACCAATCAAATTGAATCGTGTTCACCGTCTTCGTAAGAAAAAGACAGATGTGTGGAGCCTGACCTTGAACGGCTGCCTGAGCGCCTGCTTTTTCGGCTCCTGCTGCGAGAGCGACGTCTGCTGCGGGACCTGAGAAAGAAATGGCAATCATGTTTTAAAAAACAAATCCACCATCACAGGCGGCGAACAAAAATATCCTGATTTACTCAAAAGCCAAAAGTTGCACTATCGACCTGGATCTACTGCCGGAATAGGAGCGACGGCGGCGAGGCTTGTCTTCCACCAGGCGAATTTTTCTCCCGTTGATGTCGGTTCCGTCCAATTTGTCGATGGCTCTCCTCATATCCGAACGAGATCGGAATTCGATAACTCCTTCGTTTGTTCGTTCTTTGTGTGCATCCGCGTAGGTGACTTCACCAGCTTGACGCATAAAATCCTGGAGAAAAAAAAAGAAGTCAAGTTCAATAAAGATTCAACAACTATTGGAATATCAATTATTAACAAAATCTATTAAAAGATGCTCACTTTAAGGTCTTGCCAGCTGCACCTGCTGGAGAGGTTCTCCACAATGAGACGGTACTCGGTGCGCACAGGTGGCCCATACTTCTCCCTGCCAGTGCGGCTTCCCCTGCTGTAACCGCTACCTTTAAAGAACACAGGAAAACATTAAGTTAGTCCGGTTTAAAAGTAAACTTCATAGATCAGGACTCACTAGGGGGTGAAAGAAAATACACATGCAAGTACATATCCTCACCACTTTATACCTCAATCATAAAGAAAAACTGAAAATTAAAAGCAAAAAAAGAAAACGGGCTATTGATTCCCTGACATTCAGGTGCCACTGTCATACAAATATTCAGGTAGTCTTGACAACTATACTCCACATAACTTTTAAGCTGACATTTATTATTCTAAAAAACGACACATACGATGAGCAGCCTTTTCTGATCTTTACTTTCGCAACGTAACACAGAAATACCAAGTTTTCCAGTTTAAGCTGGACATCGCCTCTCTGCTCTTCTCGCTGCACATTCTAACATGTATTGTGTTTATCTACCGATAACTTGCATATTCCTCCGTGGATGTTAAGACGAAAAATGTTTCTCCTCACCATACTATGGAGAGCCAATAGATGCAAATTAAATGCAACAAGCCCTCCTATAAAATGTGTTGGCTTCAACCTCTGGGGCATGTCTTTCAACAGTAAAACCAACATGATTCCTCACCATCACCCTGGTCTATTGGAAAAGGTTGCTGTCATCATGGCTTCCGGTTATGTCAGCCAACAGTCAAAGGGCAAAGGTCACACACACATTGTAAGGTGAAAGCCAAGGCCAAACGGGACAGGCAGTCATCTTAGCCAGTCATCTTAGCCTCAATGGACACGGACTCAGCCCGCAGTGGACTCTTTCAAATTGAAACATCAAGCACTTTGTTAATGTTGACGTCAAATACAGACAATATATCTTATTACTTATTTTTCCTTGTTCTTTGTATAAGGAAGTATTATTAAAACATAGTATGGGACGTTTCAATGGCGCAGCAACACATGTCGAATCAAACAAGCGAAATACATTGGTTCTTCTGAAACCAAAACCTAAATGTCTCAAAATGTACAGATAAAATAATTTGGGTCTAATCATCACCAACATTAAACTTTTTCGAACTTCCTACATTGTGATTATGGTCAAACAGAAGTGCTCTGGGTTTGAAAACAGGAGCTACACTGAGAATGTTACTGGAACACCGCTTGCGAGAATGCCTAAGGAAAGATTAAAAAGTAAAAAATGAAACAAGGTAATAATAAAATATTGAACTTACTGCGCCCTCCATAACCACCACCCCCTCCGTATCCATCGCGGTCTCTTCTGGGTCCACGAGCATGTTCAATGATAATACGCTCTCCGCACAACTCTTTTCCGTTCAACTCGTAAACTGCATCATCTGCATCACGTGTGTCCTCAAATTCAACAAAGCCGTACCTAGAAACAGTGTGCATATATTATTATGCATCAAAGTGTATCTGTTTTTCAAAGTAAAGGTACGTTTTAATAAAAGCTAGAACAACGGTTACAACTTCACTCAAAGTGTTTTGTTTTTTGTTTTTTTACCAAATCTTGCTTGTATTGACGTGACAGTCTAGCAGGTTCGATGCACGCAATATTGTTAGTCAGTTCAGCAATGCATATGTCTAATAGTAACGACTGCCCTTTTTTGTTGGGAAAACCTGTGTTGTGTGCTCAAAATAAATCAAGCCAGCGATCTAATGTTAGCCTTTCCTTGCTAACGTAACTACGTAGCAGGTAGCTAACCTTAAACAGGATGCAATGCAGTCATGGGTTGCTAAACAATGTAGCACTGACGAAAGTTTAATCAATAACTAGAATTTCTGACCAAGCGTGCACGGCTAGGTTTGTGCAATTAACGACCTTCAGCTAACGAATGCTGCCATTTTAAATGTTCCGGTTTTTAAGAGGCATTGTATTTTGCGGAATTCTAATCAAGTTAGTTGGAAAATATCATGACAAAATCCCACGTTGAGTAGAAATTGAGCCTAACAAAGCATTAATATTTGTTTAATCAACATACATTTGCTGACTAGCGGCTGTTAGGCCGCGATTATTACGCCTGCCCTTAGCTAGTTGCTAACTACATGTAACGGCATGACATAATCTTACCCGTTTTTTAAATCGATCTCCAGTAGTTTCCCATAACCACTGAAGAATCTTTGAATATCCTTTTCTCGGACATGGTAACTCAACTTTCCGACGTATACACGCGGCATTTTATTTTTTGTTTCTGCTTAAAACGTACTTATTTTCAAAAATAGCTGCAGCGGCCTACCGCTAACCACGTATCCCTAAGAATGGAGACGGCGACGCCTGTGTGTGCCAAGCAAAGATTACTGCCCCCTGTGTTTGTTCGGAAATCCCATCTGATAGAACAAAAGTAAGATACAATTCAGAAAGATATTCATCACTCAATGCACTTTGTTTGCAACCAATAGATGACGCATTATTTATTGAAATTTGAAAAAGTGGAGATTAATTCGGAACTATTTCGTTTCTTTTATTTTATAAAACAAAAATTACTCACACAAACGCAGTGTATTTTGACATGTTTCCTGTAAACATGTATCAATGTTTATAATAGAGACTACAAAACTACAGAATGATTAGGTTGGTAAACTGAATCAGCCGGTGTACCCTAAAATAAAAAAAGAAAATAAATGATGAAAATGTACATAAAATGTCTTCATGTTTATTAAAGTGCTATTCATTTATATTTTTGAGACCAACAATTCTGGCAAATTTGGCTTCCTTTTTCATGGCATGGGGGTATTATGCATCCTATGAATGTGCACCAAAGGAGCACTTGGGGCAGTATAAAATAAGTTGTCCTGCACAACATTCTCACGATATCTTTAGGAGGTTTCTGACCTGCGACATTGAACTACTTCTTGAATTTCCCTGCCTTCCAGAAGAATATTGCACATTTACACAACACTTTCTAAAATAGTGAAAGCACTAATGAGACGAATCATAATTTGATAGAATAATTATTAGTCAGATTTTAGAAAGTCTATTGTGTAGTCTGTTGGCCAAGCTGTGGTAAAAAAAAAAAAAAAATTAACTAATTTGTTTTTTTATTAATAAAATATGAATAATTTGTTCAACACTTCAAATCATGGATCAGGTGAAGGGAGCTTTTTCAGCTCTCTACTGCAATAACAGACAACAAACACTGATTGGATAAGTCGACCATGTTCACATAATAGGCAGGAACACCATGGCTGAGCACAGCTCAGATCATACTTTGCAATAAACATACAATTATCTTAGAAATTATAATGCATATGTTATTTCATACAGAAATATTCGCAGGAGCGTACAACATCAAACAGTTGGAATGCAACAATAATTATACAGACTATATGAGGCAGTCCAGTGAAGCGTTTTGTCATTTATTTTTGTGTTTTTTTATGTAGTCCCCTAGTTGGCCACAATACATTTGACGCATTTATTAATAGAACAGGCCCTGGCAGGTACAACTGCACTACCCATTAACAACTAATAATAATAAGCACTAAAGGATCTTCTTTCGTCTGTAATCCTAAAGTTTACTTTCCTTTTGTGTGTTTTTCACTCTCAACACCCCCTCTTGAGCGCAGGTAGCAGCTAAAACCCCGTCTCTTCTCCACAGACGACCCTGAACAAGTCCTCTACTCCCTCCTGCAATGAAAACAAGATAAAGTCGCAGCAAAAAACAAAGCAGTTTGTCGTTCGGAATGAAACGTGTGTTAAGCACGCTGACCTGCCCATGGACTTTCACACTCGTACAACATCCACTCGTCTGCCCTGAAAGTGCTGTGGAACCACATGGCATGGTCGAGGGAGGCGGAAAATTGGGCCCTGTATTCTGGGTAAGGCAACAGCGCCGTACCCAGAAATGAGTAGTCCGATACATATGCTGCGACACAGCAATGAAGTTTCATGTCTCCATCACCTGGGGAGAAAAATTATCTATTCATATAATATTACATCGTTATCGTTACTGTGTGACAATATTCAACCTAAGTTCACATCTCTCTTTTTGTATAGTGCCTAACGTAAATAGTTTTAACATTACCTATATGGCCCCTGGCCCGTACCCAGAACAACTTCTTAGGTTCCATGGAAACCCTCCGATAGGCGTCTAGTGGGTTAACTGGCTTAATCTCAATCGGAACTTCATCTGCCAACATTTTGTTCAGTCCTTCTTTTGCATTCTCTGCCAGGTCAGGTTTACTGTTAACAAATTAAATTCACAGTGGTACACAGTAGCAAACTTAATAAATGATATTTTTTAAGGGAATAACATTTTAAGGATATAGAAATAACATTTATTGGACGCTTGGTTTCCCTCAAAAATATTGAATATATTATTTAATAAATAAATAGACATATACATACAATTAGTTTGAATTTATGAAGCATGAAAAAGTGTGTTTCACCTGAGATAGAGCTGAATGAGTTCTTCCACAGTTAGCAGGTCTTCAGGTTGAGGAACAGTCGGCATGGTAAACTGGTGTTGTACAGGACTCGGCTGCTGCTTGTGGAATGAAGCCTGGCATATCAAAATGGGATGCCCGTGCTGGATCGCCTTTACCGAACGAACGGAAAAACTCCGGCCATCCCGTGTGCGTTCCACTTGATACAACACCGGGACCTTAGGATCTCCTTAAAATCACACCGCCCACAGAGTTACAACGGGTCGTGTTCGTGAAACATGGCGAAGCTGCGCCAAATTGTAGAACACTCACCCGCTCGGACAAAGTAGCAGTGAAGGGAATGGGCATACACGCTCTCGGTGACAGACTTCGCCGCGGCAACAAGGGCCTGGCCGACGATTTGACCCCCAAACAGCCGCTGAGTGCGAGGAACCCAATGGTGCGTCCCTCTGAAGGAAAAATATACAAATACATAAATAGTGGGACATTAAACAGAAAACATAGATTATGAAACCATTGTATAATCTTGTCATAGCCTTAGACATAGACAATACAGAGAACAGTATGATAGTCTTATATATTCAGTTTTTTATGTTCAACATGCAACTATAAAGATATATTTTATGTTGTTAGCTCTTTGACCATGATGCATTTAGGATGAATTGATAATACTGTTATCAAATGTATTTCCTCCTCAGTTAGTGCTGAAAAATAGTGAAGAAACACACGGCCTTAGAAATATAGTAGTTTGTCATAAAAACGCAAGAATCTAAAAATGGCAAAAGTCTCTCAGACCAAGCATGAGATTTTTCACCCAGTGAATGTAAAACATTTGGTATTTACCTTAATGCACCTTAATACCTCAATACATTTGGTTTTGTAATAATTGCTTTCTATGGATTTATGCTATGGGCCTAATACTGCGCATTATAGTCCTGGGGGTAAATACTTAAAAAAAATCGAACGATTAGGAATTGCATTTGTGTGCCTTTATAATGTAACGATGATGTTAATAATTACAATAATAATCTCATAACATTTTAGATATATTTCCCATATCATAAAAGGTTAATTTCAGTGATGTGCTTTTTAGGAAAGCTTAAGTAACTGTGTTTACACATGGGATACTTTAGATTATCGAAACATTTTCATAGTCTAACAAATAATAAACTCAATAAATAAAAGTAATTAACTTAAACGTCTTCCAGCGTCCTTGAGTGTTTTGAAACGCGCTTTATAAACATAATGTATTGTTATTATTATAACTATAATTATTAAACAACTGTGTAAAATGTTTAGGGGAAAAAGGAACCAGGAATTTTATTTCCATCAGGGCCTATCATTGTGCCAAACGGTTCCATGGTACAATGTCAATTAAAACTCCATCTTTATTTATTTATTTTTGCCAAGATTAGGCATTACCGTTTCCTATGTTGACCGACGAAATACAAACATCGATACTATCGATAGCAGCATGTATGAACTTACACACTTACAGATGCTAGGGGAAGATATGATTTGCATGTTTGTGAGTAGATTTAACAATTCGGTATCCAACATAAATAGCTGTAAAACTTCACCTGTACAGATCTATGTCGAGCTTTTCCAAATTTAAAACGCTGGTGACTAGGACACTTCGTAAGTCCTGCGACTCACTTCTTCGCATCTCATTTGCCGAGGGACACTTGGGGACACTACCTGAGTGGTCATTGTAAGTGCGTGGGTTTTCCTCTTTCCCATTCTCAGCCATTTTGACTTACCGGACCTATTCAGAGATAAGTAATTCAGAGAGGAGTCATAGCCGTGCGTCGGCAAGGCGTTTACATTTGTGCACATGCGTTTTGACACCCAAGCGTGAAGGGGAAATCATAGAGCGCTCACCTTATAGGACGCACACGGACAGATCTAAAACTATAATAATGATTAAAAAAAAGAACATGGACCAATCTGGCTCAGAAAGCTCTGTTACACAAATATTTCTTGTCTTAGAGAGAAGCAACATTTTATAATACCAATTGCATCCCCATTTAAATTCTAAAACGGCATGTATCAATTAGACACACGAATGAATTTTAAACTTTCAATTTGTAGACTATAACCTACTTATTTTTGGTGACGTTGCCCGCATACCCCATAACACACGAAGGAACGATGTGCGCCTCTTCCGTCTGAAGTATATAGACGCTCTTTGGTAAAACACTGAGCTCATTTGAAGGGGTTTGTCGGAATCTAGTGCCCAGTTTGAGAAATGCAAGTTTTAATTTGGCACACTGGATTATACATTTAATTTAGGTATATGATTCAGCGTAACTATAACATATGGAATTAGAAACAGGAAATTGCGTTTATTGTCAGAGATCTAATTCCATAAAACACTTCAGACCGCGATTTTCGATTAGATCCAAACTGAACTCAGAAGTCTATGCATAGTACTCACATGTCTGCATCACCTGTAGTTTAAACTTTGGTGGTTTAAATAGCATCTATCTTCCTCATAAAACAATTTTTTCTTGTAGCTCTCTTTGTTTGTCTCTTCGTTAACTTTGTAGCAATTTAAGAATTAAGTTATGCCTCAAACTTGATAATTATTAATAAAATAAAGGTTTCAAGGCACACTGTTATTTTTGTGGAATAAAACAGTTAGCCAACACGAAATTCTGAAAATAGCCCCATTCACGTGCCACATCATAGAAATTGGAGGCTGCAAGCCTCCAATTCAAAAACGTTCAATGCGCGCTCACATGTTCACTGCGAATTCAGTGCGAGAACGCGCATGTGGGTTTTCCCCAGCATCCCGTTTGGCTCGGGTACCAGGAGCTGCAGCTGCAAGTATTTCTGCATAACCACTGGATGCAGGTTACGTTGATGTAAGACGTTGTTTAAGAAATAGCCTGTAAAAGCTATAGTAATTTTTTTATCACCATGGCTTCATCTAATGGAGTTGAGGATTGTGTGGTTCAGCGAGGAAGGTCTCAAAGCGACCCAAGCACCGAAGCTCGCGTAGGTGATGCGCACAGAGCAGGTAACTGTTACAATTTTTTTGCATCACATTTGAAAAATTTCTAAAGTGTTTTTGGCGATAGCTAACAAAGCTGTTGCCGTATATTTGTGGATCCACTGTCTGTCATGCTCACATGTAGTTATAGCGGAAATCTAAATCAGAAAAATTTAATTCAAAAATAATCTGATGCCATGTGTCCTGCTAAATTATGTGTCTATCTAGCATTGCGTTGTGAAAGCGTCAAATTATCTTGCCGACACTCTAAGGTCACTATGGAATCTATCACGTATTCTTACTCACCTGTAGCAAAACGTCCAGTTCTCTGTAAGGCCCACCATACGTGCATCGATAACACCCAATATAAAAATCCGAAGGCTATGATTTTATACTGTAACGCACCAATTCAACGTTGCACCTGTCATATTTTCTGTTGCCTTTCAAGGTAGATCAAACTGTAACAAAAAGGCTTATACTTCCCTAATGTACGTGCCAAAAGCGGGTATCCACCAAATAATAGGTCATGAGCAAGTGGAGATTGATGAAGATCACATTCTATGCTCTTCAATGACCTCGGAAAGCCTGTATGCTTTTGTTAATAGTCATGAATGTATTGGCGGTTTTGGCACCAGACACAGTGCTTCCATATTCTTGCTAACAAACAGTTATTAATTTTTCCTAGTATCTCATTCATTCCACCATTGAGACCGACGTCCAATGGACAAACAGATGTCTCAACCTTGTCGTCACACGGGAATAGAGTGTGTTGAGTAGAAGCCGATGACAGTGCGGGTTGTGTATTTAGTTGTTTCCATGGTGACCCAAATGGCTGAGGCCAGCACTTGGCACCCCCGCTGTGGGACGAGATGGTGTTTATTTGAGTACTTCACTGGTCGGTTTAGAGGAACAGACATAGGGCATTTACACTCCATTCAACTGTAAGCACATTCCAGCTAATAAGTGCCCAGATTGTCTGTAAAACATGCACCTCTGAATCATATTGTTGGCAAATTAGTAGGACCAACTGTTGGTTGGAAACTGTGTTTCCTCTGTTGGTTCCTGCATAAAGATGTGCGCAATGTATTATGTAATGCATATCAATCACTAAGATGTTAGATTGTAGATTTGACATACACAGGCCAAAAATGTGCCTCTAATGAACCTTCAAACAATGGGCATTTCAATACTTATTTGTCAGTACTCAATCCTAGGCAAATCTTTTTGAATTGTAGTAGCGAGATGCATGTTGTCTATGACTGTGGGACAAGATGTTCTTTTGAATGTTGGAAATATCAATATTACCTTCTCCCATAAAGCTGTCACTTTAATTCTTCATGATCATTTTGTTTTTCGATTCGTGTCCAATCACATTACTGCTCAGACGAATAGACTATTTCACAGATACATTTAGATATTTAGTATCTGGTTATAGTCATTTAAGTCTCAATGTCATCATTGTTGCTATTTTGTGCTTCTTAATATTGACGTCAGAGCTTCGTTTTATCTCACAGAAAAAAAGTGACCTGAAACTGGACGACCCTGTCACACATCATTGATTACCATTCTACATGATTCAATAAGATAAAAACAAGGAGTTACTGGTCACAGATAACATGCGAACTGGGCTGCCAATGTCAAAGTGAATCAGGAGCAATTGATTCATCTTGATTCTTTGTAAATCATATACCATCCATCTATCCATTATCCGAACCGCTTATCCTATGCAGGGTCACGGGGGGGGCTGGAGCCTATCCCAGCTAACTTTGGGCGAGAGGCAGGGTACACCCTGGACAAATCGCCAGTCCATTGCAGGGCTAAATCATATAAAATATTCTGTATTCTTTGTTTGGGTATTCTTTAGATCTTGGGAATAACCCCCCATAAGTCTTATTTTTGCATTACATGCCATTAAATATCCAGTTAATTTGGCTAGTATTTTACCAACTTAATTCACCCTGCGGGTTCCTCACCAGTGTTACAGGTACACTGAGAGTAAGATTATAATTTGACTTTATTTTTTTGGGGTTACTTTAGTTTCCAAACTTTGCACACTAAGTACCCCTAGAAATCTCCGTCCTTAGAGGGTCAGGGACCTCTAGCTAAAATACTTTTAGTTCGATTTAACGGTTTAAGCAAGTGTGACATTTGATTTTCAAAATGTCCTCAACGGACTCCATGATAGGAAGATCTGCTTCACAGTAAAGCTTCCATTTCATTCCTCTGTTCATGCTAAACTTTACCATGACTGGAGAGGAAATAGCATTACCTGTATAGTATAATAGCAGCTTAGTTTGGTCCACTGGTAGGGCTGAAGACATTCACGTATGTCTGTTTACCCCAATAATGGTCTTAATCGACGTTATTTGCCATTTGAACTGATCCTGTAGTCCTAATCTGATATGCTGCTGTCACATCAAAGACTCCAACTCCCTTGACTCTGCCCACTCCTCCCCCACCAATCAATCCTCAAGCCAGTCTGTCTGCTTGCTCGCATTCAGTTTTAGAAGAAGGGTAGTAAGTATGATGAGGAATATTATAACCCTAGTTTGAGACATGTTTTATTAATCTGACCTATATATAATGGGTGTGTCTTCCCTTAAAGAGAACATCCAGGGATGCGATTATTATAATTTTTTTAATTTTTATTTTAACCAACTGAGACCAGGTCTATTTTCGAGCAATAAAAAGAATAAGCAAAAAAAATAACAGATTACAATACAATATTTAAAACACTGTACAATATGTAAGTTTAAACGAAAACAAGAACACCCAAGTGCTCATCTGAAAAGTATAGATCCTTCTTTCTTTCTTATCTGATAGCTTTTCCCCTGTAGCACACAAAGCAGAAATACAGAAACTAAACATCTGTGTAGTAGATGCTTCAACAAATGTTTGATTGTGGATTGTAAAGATACAAGAAGGCAGTACTTAGAATACTATTTTGCTGTTGTCTAATACTTGTGAAGAAAAATACTAGCACTCTCCTGCGATATTGTACGCTCAGATGACAACAGATTGTAGATATTGCCTGGAAAATAGCAGGATTATTCTAGTAAGTGTTTCATGTTTACATGACTTTACCATTTAAGTTGCAAGGCAATCCCTCCTCCTAGTATTTTAAAAAGTTGTACAGGGTTCAGTGTTCAGTTATTCAGACTTTTTTAAAGCATGCTTGCACAGCACAATGAACTCAGTGCTCGTTCTCCTAGTAGCCTCGTTGGACCAGTTGCTGTCCTGCGAAGGAAAATGGTAAGCCTTACACAGAAAGCTTTGTTATTCGACCACTCGGAAATAGATTATGAAACCACACATTTCCATAGTGTTGTTATGGCTACGATGTATACTGGATAAAATAATGAACATGGACATTAGTTTTAAAATGCAAGGATTCGTGTGGTGCATTGCAGAAAAAAAAGAATTGGCTCCGATCTGATGGCTATTTTTAGCACAGGTTATTTGGAGGAGTTTCATTGAAAACCTGACTTTGCCAACAAACAAATTATGTTGCTGCTAAGCTTTTGCCCTTGGGGCATAGCTCAACAGAACAACGCTAATTCAACACCAAAGGCACCTCTTGTATTCATAGATCACATGTACGCTCCGTACGCTATTCAGAGAAGTCCCTTTGTCCCGCCTATTTCCCAGCCACACAAAACGTATGAAGGGACATGATGTCACTCCCGTCCAATCAAAGCAAAGGACAGAAAAGTGACAGCGACTTTGCATCACCCATTAGCCCTGTTGGGTTTTTTTTTGGTGAGAAGGGCAGAGGACCATGCTTCAGCGGTGACAAAGTACAAGACTGGCTGGGGACAGCGAGGCTGTCCATCTGTGTCAGGGCAAGCAGGGCAAGCTTGCCAAGGCAGCATTGTCAGCGCAGAGAAATAAAAAACATCAGATAGTCACTTCTTGTCTCCTTGCACTTGAAGATGTTTGTATCGCCTAGCAGCAGAACTTTAACAAACCTGGAGTCATTGTGACTGCCTTTAAATGTGGCATGGAAAATAAGCAGTGTTAGTAGGCTGAATAAAATGAATTACAGTACAAAAAGGCCATAAATACCTAATGGGGCAGAAGTCTTGTTTCCCCAGATGTGAGGCAAACTCTGAGGGACTGTGTCTATTAGACGACAAAAGTGATGGCTTGTTTTTGCCGCTTTGTTCAAAGTCAAGTAAGAATTAAGCATTGCTTTGCTGTTCGTCTGTAGTTTTCTATGATTCGTGTCAGCGCTTGCGTTATCTGGTTGTGAAGACATCTGAGAAGCAAAGCAATTGTCTGCTCCCTTGGAAGCGAGTCGAACACAGCCATCAGCTATTTGCACATTATTTATTTTGTATGAATATTGCATTGGTTGACCTAAATCTTTTCAGCGCTGAATGGAAGCAATATGTTGCACATGACAACACAGCAGAACACCCAGCTGATCCCCGGGATGTCATTGTCATCGCAACGACGGAGAAAGTAGAGGATTTGTGTTATTATATTTATGATTAATGCACGGATTTAGGATATTAGTCTTATGATCTATAATTACCATGGGATGTTAACGGGAAACACGTCACACAAAGGTGGGAGTTGCAGAAACGGTGAGCCAGTCAGGGTTTACAAGGAATAGCCTTTTCCTTCTCTGTGGCACTGGAAGATATAATTAAAGCAGCCCGCTAAGCCTTGAGTGGGAGTGCAGAGGCTGATCTGTCACACAGACTCGACTCACTCACGGCGGTGCGCGAGGAAGAAGGAGGCCATCAGCAGCTGAAAACATTTCAATCTACGAGGACTTGGCGCTGAATCCACAGATGAAAACATCCGATAGGAAATTAAGCGAATGTGTCGAGATGAATGGAAACTGTTACTCGCGTTACTGTGCCGTGTTCTTGCGAGGCTCATTTCTGTGTTTGTTATAATTCCTTCTCACCTGCAGCCCTAGATTTGATTTTAACTGAGAAGTTGTACATTACGGCCACTCACTCAAGTAGAATAGTTTAACTGATTGAATTTTTCAGTTTTCAAATTTGGCAGGGCAGTAATGCATCCATTTTTGCTTTCTCTGAGTTCATTTAAGTGTCCGGTGATTTCTTTCTTTTCTTGCAATTAAAACCACGCTCAGATATGTGCTGTTCAGACTTGAAAACAAATTTGTTCTGAATCTAATCCCAACCAGTTCTAAATCCATCCTAAGAAATTCCCATCCCAACCCCCCACCCCCCAACCTTGAAATATTGCTTTGAGCGGAATCCCAGAGCATTCTACAGGCCTACCTCACAAAAACCCTGCAGTCACGGCTGTGTCCTCCGTGGTGCTGCAGTCTGGTCACACTTCACTTGCACTGACTGTGATGCATGATTCAGCAATTTGATTTTTACACAGACAACCGCAAGTTTATAATTTGAGGGTGACTGGCTGAGACCTTGAGATATATACGCTGTGTAATAACTGCGTGAACTGAAACTTTGGTAGCCATACATTAACAACCTTCTCGCAAATCCCAAGACCTCTGTGCTGGGCCATTAATGATTGGTTTTGCTTTCTTTGGACATGCACTAAGTATATCAATATCCTCTCTCTGATTCAGTTACTTTGTGGTTGAGGCATGGGGGCAAATCAATTGTTAAGCACTTTGGAACAATCGCTATTCTACAGATGGAGTGATGGACTGTCAATGGCTACAGCTTTGACTTGTGTTAAACGGAGGCTGATGTAGTGGCGGGTTCGGGACTATCCCTCGTCTCTCCAGAGGCCAAGCAAGCACCACTCAAGCTACATTGGCAGCCCCTTTGTTTTGACCTCTTTTGTTTATTGCCCCACAACACAGTATTCTAAATATATAATGAGTCTAGTGTTTATAAGACAACAGGCTGTAGGTGTACTTACATCTAGGTATTTCTTACATGTTTGTTCATCGAGAGGGAGACATTTAGTGTTCAGCTTCCATTTCCGTTTCGTTGTATCGTTATTTGCAGCAATAGTCAAAATTAACCTTTCGACCACTACTTCAATGTGGTAATATCCGTTTTTTTTTTATTATTTTGCTACCCAAGTCAATTGAGTACGAAATATCAAATTGATTCCACGTGTTGCAATGAACTTAATGTTGACTATTATGATGTACAGTATCTATATCAAACTTTACTTTATAGCTAATACATGCACTATATTTTGCCGTTATCGACAACGAAACCTGAGGGGCGGGTCTTTCAGTAAGTACGCTGTGCGTGAATAAGTCTTACTTGAAAGAGATGGCATCCTCCGGTAAAATTTGTATGACCATAGTTCGGGTTTGTTTTGTTTCTAACAACAACAAACTTTAGCATTTGTATTATTAATTTGCACAATAAGTTAAACATCGCATTACTACTCGTTATCTCGAAATCGGATTGTGTTTTTTGTTCATTTAATTGCGTCAACACACAGCTGGCTCGAGTCTCAAGGTCTTCTGGAAACAGCTATGTGAGTAAAATGTAATTTATTTCCATGCATTAAAGTAGTGTGAATTTGTTATGAAATAAGTACTAAATAAAAATACTTTCAGTAGTTTTTTGTTGTTGCAATTTTATGAAGGGTTTTGGTTTGTTCATCCTTTTTCGCTATCAGTGTGTGTATGTGAGTAATTGCAAATGTATCTGTAATGCGCTCACTGACCATATACATTATGTTAATCAGCCAGGTGGTTTCCATGGAGAACACCTTCAGTAGGACTACTTAGATGAAAAAATATCATTCATGAGGCAACATCAGTTACAACAACAGAAAGCCCTTACAGGATTTAGGTTGCCCACCTGTTTTAGAAAGTCTCACGCAGAACAGGGAGACATTTAAAATATATTATAGTTGTATTCAACCATGGTGATCAATCATTTAGGGAAAAAAAGCTGCAGGGATTCCTTACTTCAGTCATGCATTATTACAGCTTGACTGGGATTGGTTGTGATTCTCTCTGTCGGCTTTCAGTTTGTGTGGCAACAGCCCGCTCGTTCACCCAGCAACCATATTCCTTCTGCTCGTGTGATTTTGTGCCTTGGAGGGCCTTTTCTGCAGCATCCAGAGAGGTAACCATGGTAACGTCAGTCTGACCCTGGGTGTGCTCGCCGCAGCAACACAGGCTTGACCTGGATTCCCTAACAACTGGTTAGTCAGGCAGACATGACTTCTCGCTGCTAACCCAAAGCCCTTCGTCGGGAGCCAAAGAGTGTGGCTCCAGCATGCGCCGTCTCAGTGAGCTAACGTTGTCTCGTGGCCACTGGGCTGTGTCAAATCTTCTTGTGTTCCACAGCCTTACTTGAATGCACATTGTTTGATTCAGATGTTCGGGAAGAAGTCACAGTTTGTTAAAGGTCACAGTAGTTGATGTGTCACTAACCTCCATAGCACAGCATTCATGGTTATTTTTATGGCTTATTTAAATACTTTAAATTATGTGGGTGGGCAAACTTGGCTTCGCTGTGCCAAGTAATAATTTTTGTTGGTCCAGGTTATGGAGTTCAATTGTATTGTGTACAGTATACAGCATGTTGTCGTTGGATGCTACCTTGTACATTGCTACATTACTTCTATCCAGCTGGTGATCGACTTTTCCTGAGTAACTTGATAAGAAAGTGAAATTGCAAAATGAGCAGATGATTTGAGGAAGAAAAAACCCTATTTCCATTGATTGAAAAAAAAATAGAGAGTTTGTTTTATTGACTGATCTCGCACAGCCCACCACGCAGCTGCAAGCTCTCTGTGGTGTCAGCGGAGTGTCTGAGCCAGACTGTGTAGGAGTGCCTATTTCTGTCCTTCCTCCGAGGGACCATGTTGTTCCCTGTCTCTGCCATGCACCCAGCTCAGTATAGAGACAGTTAGCCCAGAGCATAGTCACCCTCTGTCTGTCTCTCTCTCTCTCTCTCTCTCTCTCTCTCTCTCTCTCTCTCTCTCTCTCTCTCTCTC
>JAVQJS010019980.1:0-11630 GCA_036024795.1 Galaxias rostratus | reverse complement strand
ACTGAAAACCCAATCAATCTAAGAATCCCGTTGCTAACGTGAGCATCAGCTTCCTGCCCCCCCCCCCCCCACTCTCCCCTCCCCTCCCCTCCCTTCATCATAACCAGGCAGCCGTTTGAAAGCGACTCAGGCCTCCGTCCCTTTAAAGTCGTTCTGAATCACATTCAGCCTAATGCCTTTGAAGATGGCATACCAGGCTGATATGAATCCAAAGCCGACTTATGGTCTCTGTACTGTGTGTGTGTGAGTGTTTCAGGATTGGAACTGCTTACGGAGCTGGCAGTGTTTGCCTACGTAAGGGGAGGGACAGCGGCAGTTGAAGTCTCCCTCCAGGTCCCTGCAGGAGCCGCCGTTCTTACAGGGCTGGCCAGCACAGTCGTTCACATCTAGGGAGACACACGACACACAGTCAGAAAGAACCAGGGACATTTAGATCGTACAGTTTGAAATCAGAATGCTACAACCGCTTGTTATGGCCTTGTGTGCGTGTATACGTTTATATAGACGTGGCCATAATGTATGTGTGTTTGTGCCCTCCTTGTCTCCACACTCTTGCTATCCTTCAGGTTGGTGCAGCTCCATGGCCACGCCCCTTTATCACCCTACATTCCGTGCAGCTGTGAGCCGCCAGTTCAACAGGTCAGCAGCGCTACAAGAAGGACTGCGGTGGCAGACTGCTTACGATAATGAATATGGTTACTTACTATTGACCTTGGTTTGATTGTTAAGAGACCCCATGTTGCTGCTATTGGTGATAGCCTGTATTTATGACTGTAGCCATAAGGAGTAAACAGTTGTTGTTGAGTCTGGCACTCAGAGTCACTTTCGTTCGTTTGTTGCACATCCCGCACAGGGTGAACTTGACTAGGTAAGAAACCTAGGTAAACCAGTGTTTACTTCCTTCACGCAAGGGCCATGTGTGTTATACACTATAATTCACAGTTCACTACTCTTTTGCCTGTTGTGTTGCGTACCTCACCTACTAATTAAAAAAAAATGCTAGACCCTTATCTCCTAGTCGTACACTGCCCTAAGAGTTGTAACACCCCTAGACATGTGTACAATATGCTGGATTTAGATGGTTCTATACAAAACCAGTGTAAAACCTTTTATTGAATCTTAATTGATAGTTTTTTTCTTAATTGGCCATAAGATTGCATGGTTACTATACGTTTAAGTTCTCATTTTGAATTAACCTGTTACACACTCACACCAATCGACTCCATTCAAACATACCATACCCTGCATGGACGTCCGCGCACACACACGTTTAAATCACCACTAGATGGAGCACTCCTCAATACCATCCCGTTTGTTTCTAAGCCTGTGGTTGGGTGACGAGGCCTAGCAACAACAGTCTGGATCAGACGAATGGAATGAGGGAAAAAAAACAAGGACTATTTCATTTCGCCCACAAGATTAAAAAAGGCCATGACTAAAAGAGCTTTCTTTGACTGTTACCACTGTGGTGAAGGAGCAGAAACCATTGTCACTGGTCCAAAGGGGCGGGTATGGTGTTAGTCATCAACTGCTCACTCATAAACTGTGGAACACCTAACCTATTAAACATGGCATGTGACAACAGTTCAAATTATAGCTCACACTACCTGGATAGGTAGCCTATTATCCTCCTAGGTTAGAAAGCCAAGCACATCTGCCATGCAGACCTTATAGATCACTGTCCAGTTATTTTACACTACAATCTAAAAGAAGGAAATTAAGGTTATCAACTGGCTCATTCTTTAATTAACCATAGTCATTAACCATACAGTGAATTAGCCATACAGTCAAAGGCCAAATCAGGCTCCTCCAGCAATATTCAGTAATTCACTGACACCAATTAGAGGTGACAAGGCATCCATTCACAAATATTAGGATCCAGTAGCATCCTATGTAGGAGTATTACAGCTGGTGGCCATTGTTTGTTATAGGTGAATCGGGCATCAATGAGACTATGGACCCTAGGAAGCTGCAGAAGCTAAAGAAAACGGCCTAAAATGTGGAGAGGCAGGGGCAGCCCTGGGAATGAAGAACTGTCCCCTGGCTAAGAGTCTTCAGCTCTCCCTTCCATAAGTCCCTAAGACGGGGGTTTTCTTTGACCCAGTCCATGCAAGTTCAAAGAGTATGCGGCATCGAAGGGGCTGGGCCAAGACTGTGACTGGGTGCATCGGGAGGAAAACGTTGTAAGCTGGAAGACAGTTTGAAAACAGCAACGGTGGTGGTTGAGTTTGTCTTTTTTGCCTAGGCTTGGTCTCAATAGAACACCCATCACGTTTAAAGTATGCAGAAGCAGCAGCGGCTGAGAAGAACAGCGAGTAGGCTTCATCGTTACAATGGCCCGGAGTTCACAAAAGAAAGCAAAGTCATTGGGATGCACATACACACACACACACACGCCAGGGCATCAATATCTGGCTTTGGTTCAGCATGTAGCTAAAAACCAATGAAAATCCCACGCGGCTCGTTTTGAAACCCAACCCAAATCAATGCGCAGCGAGGTCGGCCGGCAGGCCACGTGACCGGAGAGGCTCTGGGCCAGGTTCCTCTCTGCCTCGCTGCTAAATGGGCCGGAGCAGAAGGTAAAGCCCGAACCGGGGGGATTTCACAGATGGGAATACGGTTGGTGAGACAGAGCCTGTGATGCAATGCCACAACAGTGCTATGTAAAAATAGCCATCTTTGGCCATGGAAAAGCAGGTCTTTTTCAAGAGGTTTGGGAGATAAACGGGCCAAATGGGTCGTGCAAAGTACGTCTAGGGCTAAGTGCTATCATTGCAGTGTCCATTCGTACCGGATACAACACTCAAGGCCAGATGCAACATTTATCAAGACGGTTATGAACTCTGTGTACTACAGATAGTGAAATACCTTCTCAGTAAAACTCCCCTCAATCTTTCATTTTCATTTCTCTCCATTTGTCACATGAAACCAAATAAATGAACGATTTCAAATTTGAGGAAACGGCCTTTTGCGTGCCAATGTCATTGTAGGGTGTTCCCGAACGTCAACACACTCCCACAGCCAGCCACAACAGACTCACATATGGTCGCTCGTTGAGATGTGTCCTAAGTTGTCATTTGTATTGGGGCCTGGCTGACGTCCAGAGAGACAGATGCTCCTAGAATAGGCCTGGTTCTACACTGAGCTCAATGGGAAAGGAGGGCAGGCACTCTGACTATTCGTTCTGGGGGAACGTTCCACAACTAGTTGTTTAGACTTCAACTTCATTTTGAAGAACATTCCCTGGGAAGCACTTCTCCCAAATTCTCTGCAAAAGCTCAATGAGAAAAAGAATGCATTTACTGATTCCACCAAAGCCTTTGCTGCAGTGACCAACCCCTTTAACATTCCTTTGTGTGGCTATTCAATACGTTTGGTATGCAAAATTCTATGATGGGGACACCAGGTAACTATCCCTGGAAAAACATGTGCACAGACAAATCGACCGAAACACCTCCAAAAAAGGCTGACACAGCACAGCCTTGCCCCCTACAAAGCTTAGGCTGATTTGACTGGTGCTAATGGAGCGCTGGACACGGCTTCCTACCCACTCAGCCGTTAAGGCCAATTTCAGGGGGAATGCAGAAGTGTCCTTGTCAGACCTGAGAGGAGAAGACTGTGACATTGTCAAGGCAGCAGATCTCCCCTCCCTCGTTCCGCCTCCACTCTCCATCTTACCCGGCAACAGGGCTAACGTGGGCGGGAGCGCTGCGCTGACCTCCATTTGGAGTTGGATGGTCGGCCATAATGATGCTGGGAGTGGTGGCGTTTGTGTGAGGAATAATTGAGGAGAGGGAAATTAGAATGATTGTGTTAAGTTAAGTGTTAAATGTGATTTTTTTTTGTCTTTGTGGAAGAATGTTAGTGTGTGAGGTTGGTGAGTTTAAGTGTGTGTGTGTGTGTGCGTGCGCCTTCAGTAGCGTGTCCTAGGTTACAGCTAGGGTAGTGAATGGGTGGGTGAGGAAGTGAATGTGCCAAGCAGAGCAGGGGGGCTCCGTTACTACGCTACTTCTCTCCACCTTCTCAACATCCGTCCAGAGAGCAGCTACAGTGGCAGTCGACGAGGCAGCCACATCACCGCAGACTGACCACAGTCTGCCACAGCCGCCCAGGATGTGCCCCTCCTCCCCGTGTCATTACCCCCCCATATACACACACACCAACGCTGTCCCCCATGAAATCATAGAGGCTCTAAAGCTGTCACGCTCAAGCCATCCGTCACTCTAAATGAGTGGCACTGTAGGGGAGCGGAGACGCTGTAGTCCAGATCCATGAGCAGCACTTAGGGGCCCGCCTATATACTTAGACCGTCAAATGGAGTATCTTTAATCATCCCCCTCCCAACATTATCTAGTTAGCGTAAAAGCCACTTCTGAAGCCCTTTTTATTCTGGGTGCGAGACTAGAGAGGCTGGCCAATGCTTTGGCCACAGGGTGAGGATTACCCAAGGCTACGACTGCAGCACCAACACAAACACTTGATCGAATCAGAATTTTATCTTTGGAAGAACGCTTCCTCACATTTTTGATATAATAATATAGCTAAATAGATAAGAATACAAATTGGTTTAGAAACCGAAATTACACGCTTAAGGTTAAAGGGAATCACAAATTGCTAACAGATAATGTAGATGTACTTTCTCCTTCATCGTGAGGGCAAAGTGATAGGGTGCTATCAGTTCACATTGCCTGGCTTTTGCGCTTACTTCAGCAGTAAAAAGGTGTGTCCTTGCATGTGCGAGAGACAGGGTGGGAGTTTCGTACGCCCCGGCACATAAGAATAGCCCGAGCAAAGAGCACCAGGCCTGATAGGAGGCCAGAGAAACACGCCACTTTACTCCTTGCCTCCGTAGTCTTCCTAGAGACACCTACGCATATGCACAGAGAACAGAAACCCACGTCACGTCTGCGTTCCACTAAAATACATGAGGTCTTTGTGTATATTTGGCAGCCTCGGGTTTGTGTCTTATCCCACTCCACAAAGTCACCATCTGTCTCTGTGTGCTTGGACTCAGGCGGCGGAGGCAACGGACCACGTGCCCCAGTGTTCCATCCATCGGTGGCGGTAAGCTCGGAGGTGAACCCAGCCCGGTCATATCCGGAGAGACGCTCTCACGAGGCCCGACAGCTGCCTCCGGAGCGGACGGCGCTCGCACTAACGCTAACAGCTGTCCAGATGGCCTGCAGCGGTGAAAGGGGCCCAGCGTGCTACATGGCATTTAGACACGCTGGTGAACGCGGAGGGAAGTTCGACATACTTCTCAAACTGTGTTATGAAACGCAAGACAGAGCCATAAAGTCAACTTAGAGGAGCCTGGCATTGGAGGAGCGAAGCGAGAGTGTCAGAGGGACGGGAGTGGGGAAGGAGCTGCCTGGTTCTACAGAGGGGGGGACGGCGGCAAAGCCCAGGGAGCCTTACTGTTCTGGCAGTGGACCCCCTCGAAGCCTGGCTGGCACCGGCAGACGTACTCGCTGAAGACGTCTCCTCGGCGGGACTGGCCTGGCACCTCACAGATGCCGTCGTTCTGGCAGGGGTTAGGGTTGCAGGGGCCTGGACGTGGAGGAACCATGGAAAGAAAGAACATTTTAGTTTTCAAATTTGCACTTGCCTTTAGGAAAACACTGAGGAAAGAGTAACTAAACTACAAAAACCACAGTCAAACCGTTTCAGCACTTAATTTAGGAATACAGTTTCTAACGTGCAACATTCATTTCATACGACTCCAGTGTCTGTCAAGGCTTTAGTTCACGCGGTCACAATGCACTCTTCTCTTCAGCAGGGCTCACCAGTCTCCGTCTCACTGCAGGTTTCCCCCGTGAAGCCGTCAGGGCAGATACAGATGAAGGGAGTACCGGCCCCGGACACGCACGTCCCGCCGTTGGCACACACGTTCACCTCACAGAGGTCACCTGGGGACAGAGGTCTACTCTCAATACAAAACTTGCTTTTCATTTCAGTAAGACTACCAATATATAAAAATACAGTGTTCATACATTTTTTTATCCTTTGCTTCAGTCAGATAATTTAAAAGAAAATCATTGGACAAAAAAAAGTCAAACTGGTCTGTTTGCTCCTGTGTTTGCATTTATGCATTTCTTGAGTCAGGGGAAGACTGGAGCCTCCCAACGGAAAAAAAAGAAGGTGGGGACCTCACACCCTAGCAGGTGCTGTCCAAATCGAAAGCAGAATGATGGAGCCATCACTACGAACCTCCACATGCAGCCCTCTCTACCCCCTATCAGAATGGTCTAGGGACACGCACCATCCTGAACAGATAGATGGTCTGGACTGCTGACTCACCTATCCCCACAGTAAACAAACACACACAAACACACACACACACACACACAGGCACACGCACACTACTTCAGACTAGGTATAGCTGTGACCAGCAGTCAGCATTTAGGCCCAGGGGAAACGAGAATCTGTGGCATGGGGAAAACTGAAGCAGTCAGCGGAATAAGACTTTTTATTTTAGTTTTTATTTAATATGATAAACCAATATAGGGGGGGGGGAGGACACAACAATTTGACAGGAACGCAAGCAAAGATTTGAGGGAAGGTTCAACATTGCAGGAAATTATTGGGGAAGTAACTAATCCACAGCTGATCTGTGCACTTACCCAAAGTTGAAACTTATTATTTGGATAATTGTCAAGGAAATTAGAGTTTCAGCGTGACTAACTGTTGGGTTGAAAGCAATCTACTATATGTGGTAATATACAACTTTGAAGCCCACATACTTCCACCTTATGCACAAAGTGGACTAGATAAAACTTATTTTGGAAGATTGCAGTAAGAAGGAGGCCATTATATGTTTTCGGGGGGTATAATTCAGAGGGGCCCTACTCTGCCTTGGTCTGCTCCACAGAGCCACTGTGAAACCGACACGCGTGTGAGAAACGTTCTGTGCACATCTCAGACTGTTCTGTTCCTCTGGTGTTGGCTTGTTAAGAGCGTGACACGTGAGGCCGATGTTTAGTCCGGCTAAACAGTGTTCAAAGCACCGTTCATGCAGTTTAAATCGAATGAGACTGCAACCATATTTACATGAAATACAGGGGATGGAAACGGCAGGAGACCTCGCTTACAAATAATGTAGGAGTCAACACTTCAGAACGCTCTCAACATCCAGGCTTACCTTGGTGTCTGGGACCAAACAGAGGTTTTTTTCCTTTTATGGGGAAAGTTTGTACAAACGCATCTAGGGCTGTATAATATTTCAGTGTGACTAAGCATGCAAAATGCATCAAACATCCTGTGTTGCTGTACTGCCTAGAGCAGAGGACCAAAATGACCTTTCCCCAGTGAGGTCTCTGTTATCAGTGCTCCGTCCAATGGCCATTCCTCGCTGTGCTCTGGATTCTCATGGGCATGTGGAACACAATCTTGGCTGGCACCAGCAACACATCCTTCTTATCCAAATGGAGCGACCTGTTTATCTTCGTTGAGGAATGTAACCTCCCGTTTCCTAACAGCACACCAGCTCCTTCAGAAAAGTGTCTGTTTTTCACTTATGTCAGTCCCACTGAAATAATTCATTTTGTAGAAAGGAAGTTTGTTAACTGACCTGCAGTAACTATTGCTTAACTTGTGTTGTGTGAATTGTTAAAAATAATGTTTTGCCAAACAGGCAAGTATTAGAAAAGAAGACTCAATCATTCAAATAAAATATGGTAAATCAAGACAAGTTTATCTAACACAAAATAAAAGAAAGACCCTTTTTCAGAAAACCGTATTACTGGTTGAATCCAGCTTGTCTTAGGTTTCTATAAGGGAAATGAAATTAAGGAGATGTTATTCAAGCTGACAAGTTAGAGGTCTGTGGTCTAACCAATCGTTTCCTTGAAACTCCTTAAATAAGCACTTTCATGTTCACAAGGAGAGAAACAAGGGGATGCCTGGAAAGTCCCCCATCTTCTGTAAAATACTACAACAATGGATGCTCAGAACAGCAGGCAAGGGGACAGAACGGAACATGGAGCATGTTTTCTGAGCGTCTTTTTGTCAGTCTCCTTTGGCAAAGCCTGGTGTGGGCTTTAGGTCAGCTTTAGGCTTTCTGACTCACTGGCAGTTGGGGATGTCATACAATCCGACATGTCCGATTACTCTCTCAGCACCTGAACATAGTTCCGTCAAGTGCTCGGTAATGAGCTCTAACAGAAGAGAGAATCCCCTTTCTAATCACTTCCATCAAGTACTTTGATGAACTTTAACATACATCTTTTTACAAATGTGAGTGAGAGTAGGTATACAAGTGAGCAGTATCCCATGTTAAGGCCTTAAGGATGAGTCCTCAAAAATAGACTGTGTCATGTAGTCCTGATCCATAAGAGGAAACCTATCGTTTTCCTTCTTCTGCAGAGAGAGCATGAGACGTGGTTAGCGCGGGTTCCACACTAAGGTGACAATCACCTCGTAAAAACACATTTTATAGGAATGTTGACAATCTATATAGAGAATAGGTTAGACCACGTTTGTTCAGACTATACTTAACAATACTTAGCTAGCCAGCACCACCTCAGGCATCGTGATTTAGCTAAGTTGCTATGAGTCATGACTCATGCATTTCCCAGGATGGCCCAGGACCAGTGGACGAATACCAGAGAGAGCACACAGCGGACAACAGTGCAGGGTGACTCACTCTCCTCTGGTCGGCACAGCCAGGGCAATGTGTGGAGCTAACATAGAAACAACACTCCTGACACAAGGTGGCTGAAGAGTGGCTGAGGTTTATGGCAAAAAGAGAGAAAAGGATTTTCCCCTTCCTCCACTGGCACTAGGTAGCGTTTAATTCAGTGGCTCTATGGTCTAAGCATGCACTCACATGTTCACAAGTTTATTTCAGAAGGTCTACAGACAGACAGAACACAGTTAAATGACAATGTGGCTATGCCACGCGTTACCTGCCATATGCAGTGATTTACAAGCTGCCCCATGGAATGAGACACCAGTCTGGCAATTTATTGCACTGATAACTGAGGTTGGAGGTGAATGTGTATGTGTGTACCTTACACGTAGCATTACGAATGTTATTAATTAAACTGCAATTAACATGACTGACACATAGTGTGACACGTGCACTATCTAGCTTAAGTGTTGTTTAAATAATTGTAGTCATTAGGTGTCACTCTGGCTCTTAAATCCAGTATAGATAACACTGGTTAGTTTAGTAGAATTACATTTCATGCTACCCCAGGTATGCCCAAGTTATTTTGGGGGTGTTAGGCAGTAATCCAATAACAAACGATATCCTCACTGTCTGTGAGTGGCAAGTAGGGAGTCCCATGCCATATCAACCTGACGTAGAGAGGCAAGCTAAGCTTTGGTCAACAGAGCAACCTCAGATCCTCTTAGAGAACAGGTGGGCAACCAGTAGGCCAGATTGCGTTGACATAACCATTTAAGGCACAGGGGGAAAGCACCAGCTTGGTAGACGTTGTTCACATGACTGTGTGAGAAGTCGAAAAAATCAAAACACACCCACACATATGTGCTCCCTGGAGTGAACCATTTGAGGACGTCGAGGCAGGCAGAAGGGACCATTTGAGGACACTAGAAAAAGGTTTAGAGAGGGAGCGGGCGGAAACAAAGATTGGCCATACTCCGTCACAAGAAAAAGAACAGCTTTAGGACCCAATTCACTCTGACTCAAGAAGACTGTTTGGCTGTAATCAAATTGATGCAGAAATAGTTCTAACCTTCCGGCGCCAAAGAATGCTCAGTGAGTAAACGTGACCTCCAGTGAATTAGCTTGACGTGACCTATGGAACGCTTCGAGGTGATTGGTTTAAGGCATCTGGGGGTTCTTGAGATATCAAACACGACATAGTTAACCAAGGGTAAACACACAGAATAACACTCAAGAGACAGCTCAGAGAGCTTTGTATGCGTTAGCTTCTTAAGACTGGGCAACGGAAATAGTTTGTTTTGTTTTAAATTAACTTACAAAGCCAAATATATACTGAGTAAGTGGAAGGCCACATGTGCATGGACATGAGTACGTGCATCTCTCCCTGCATGTATTCTGGAACTTGCACACTGAATGTACTTAGAAACCTCACCCTCCCGCTCTGTCGTGCACACATCACTAACCCTTCTGGCGTGCTGGAGCACAGCCTATAGCCTTGGCTGGTTGGCTGGCTGGCTGGCGTGGGAACTATGTGTTCCAAGAGAAAAGTCTGCGTCATGGGACAGTAACAAACCTGCGCGCGCACGCACACACGCGCGCACACACACACACACACACACACACACACACACACACACACACACACACACACACACACACACACAGACAGAATCTCGTCCTGGTTGAGTGACTGGGGGCACTGAACTATGTAAAAGGTTTAATAAAAAAGGCTGAAGACAAAAGCAGAAAGCAGCTCTATTTCAATGACCTGCCGTTAGCCCCAAAATATAGGAGGGGGTGTGAGGTGGGGTTGGAGGTGAGGTGGCTACCAAAATGCAATTGGGTGGAGTGACAATGGCAGGCCTAATCCCAGTGATCTTTCTACGTTGTTGGCCCCGAAGGCTAGTGCTGGAGGCGCTGTGAGGTCTGGCTAAAAACATGCACCATCAACAAGCACTAACTAGAAACACAATGGAGCTACAGTTGGCATAAATCATTTGGGTAGGGCTTACAAAACAACCTTAGTGGCCAACTTACGAGTACAAAAATAACAGGGAGTTTGACAGAATATATCAGCTCACATGGTAAAAAAAATTAAATATTCAACACAGCAGATTGGAAAAAGTGGGACAGAGACACTGATCGAGAGGCTTAAACTGGAAGATTCCATATTGCTCCATGAAACTTTGATAAGGATCCTATTCAAAATTAATTCACGAAAGGAAGAGTGTCCCCTCTTGAAGGAGTTGACAGTAGAAGGGATCAAGTCAGGACAGAATGAGATTGGCCCCTCAAGCAGTGCCCTCAGACGCCTCTGACAGATGACAGGAGCAAGGGCTTTTCCACTGGTTAAAGGGTCGGTCAAACACACACACACACACACACACACACACATGAAAATGCATATGCATGTCCACAAACACCTATATGTCTTACCAAGACACAGTCAACTAAATGTTTTTATGGGTCAGTCAGCCTGAAACACATTTCACTTTCTCACTTCTCCTCATTCAACACAACTGTTTGCTCCCAGAGATACCAACCACCATACGCCTTTTCCTGTAAACATTCAGTTTGACACAACTTTGATTTAGGCCGTGTCCAGAACTCGGCCTTGCCAGGTCTTCTGTCTCCTAGTTGCTGTAGTGTGATGTGTGGTCTCATTGACAAGCTTCACCCCTACTACAAAATATGGGGAAGGCAGAGATGGAGGGGTTATTAGTGGTAGAAAATGCACTGGCATGTCAGTTCAGGGGCAGCGTCCGGAGAAATTAGTCAATGTTTTGGTCACTGCAGCCACACCTATTCTCTGTGGAATGCTCTGTGCCCCAACGGGCAAAAACAAAAACGTTTATAAACGTTAACATAGAAACACTCGTTCATACGTTCACATTTACCCCCAAAACACTGAGAAAGAAAACAAAAAACTTTTACGATTTATTGTCCACCTTTTTACTGGGGGATAAAACACATTTAAATAACTGCCAATTTTGTTGAT
>JAVQJS010019960.1:0-12933 GCA_036024795.1 Galaxias rostratus | reverse complement strand
CACACACACACACACCACACACACACACACACACACCACACACACACTCACACCCACCACACACACACACACACACCATACACACACACACACACACACCAAACACACACACACCACACACATAAACACACACATACACCACACACACACACACACACACTACAAACACACACACACACACACACACACACACACACACACACACACACACACACATACACACACACACACTCAAAAAACCCAAGTTGGACTCATGCATAGTCAGCACATGCACAGTCGACTATGGGGATCCACTCTATTGACAATAGAGAATGTTGTTAAGGCCTCGGTACACAACCGATTGGAGGATAGTTTGCTAAAAAGGTTCCCTTGAGCTCTAAATGATCCATAATAATAATACATTTTATTTTGCCTTATATGACAGCCAAGGACACCTTACAGGGCATAAAACCACGTTAGACGGCAAGTTAAACACGCTAGGGAATAGTCAAACAATGCAGTCAAATTAAAAACGGTGGACTTCACTTGATGACAAGGTTAACAGCAAACAAGACAGTGATTGTAACAAACATAGACACCATAATGTGTATTTAGAGGCAATATGCCCGTTTCAACCTGTGAGTTTTGAGTTAGGTTTGAATAACATTATGGAATCACATAGACAAATGTATAATATGTGTGAATAACTCTGCCCGTAAAATTTCTGTCATGATAAATAAAAAAAAGCATTTTATTTAAAAAATCAAGTAAAATCTAAATGTCAAAGCTTTCATTAAATAAAACATTTGTGCTTTTCCTCTTTTCTTGTTTTTTAAAGGGGATTTAACATTTTCACAATAACATTGTGAGCCAAGGCTTTCTCTACTGTACATCACCTTATACCACTGATGTAAACATAAAAAAGGTTAAATACTGTGTCTTTAAGTCATGCTGATGACATGAAAATGACTACTCTGACAGTTTCCCATACCCAAGACCCCAAACCTTATTAAAGTCTCCATAAGAGAGCTGGGGCGCTTGCGGTCACATTCTTCCCTTTTGGTGTCAGTACAGTGTCACCACTGCCGTGCCACGCCCCCTTGATGTACCCTTGATGCCTTTAATGATGAGTCTTGTCGTTAATGAGTTAATGCGAAAACTTTCAATGTCATCGGTAAAGATAAGAAGGAAGAAAGCCGTGCATTGTACACATAATGACAGGCTCTCTGCCTGCTGCGGAGATGTCACGGGTCAGCCATGTTAAGAATGTGTGTGCCCAATCATCCGCTGATGCTTATCTAGTGGGCCTGAAGCTGACCTAGACATGGAGCCAATCAGGGGTGCTGATGAATGAACAATGGGGCTCTTGAATTGTTCTAGTAGGCACATGACAGCATCTTTAAGGACACATGTTGACACTAGCAATCAATAGCACGATTTCTGTCCAAAGTAAAGAAAATGTATATTATGTGGTATCTGCACTGTTTTTATTTTTGCATTTATTTCTGTGCATATGTGATCAACTTGCAAAATACCATATTTTTTAATATTTAAAAAATCATCTTATTGATCCTTGGATTTAATCATGTGATCGCCACTGTTTCTTCACATCTATGCTGATTCATTGCCCTTTCATGTTTGTAATTAATGCATGCTTTTCAAACAGCCTTGTGAATGATGCACAAAGTAACACATTTCGATCTTTGGTGGCTTTGCGTGGCATGATGGGGGGGGGGCAAACGAAAGATTGCGGATGTGAATTCCAGCTGTTACAGACATCATAAAACCTGACAAATTGTAATAATAGTCCGTGTAATGCACACCACTGTGCCATTTTCACCTCCTCAAGCTCTGGCTGACACAGACTGTCTCAGATTCAAGTCTCCAGCTACAGCACGCTGGAGACAAAAGGGCCCTGCCAGTCCACTGGTATTTGTCTCGTTCTACATTATCTGAAATCAAACGCTCTATTCTACTCCCACCATTCCACATGGAACAGTCAGCCCAGCCCTGATGTGGGAATGTCTGTAATCTTCACAAAAGGACGCTGACATTTAGACCCAGCAGAAATGAATTATAAAAGAGAGGCCCTGAATTCCTCCACTGGCTTTGTGCGGAGTACACAAGCCTGTGGGCGGAAGGATAATGACACTTTATTACAGGGTCATTACAACAGGTAGCTCTTGATGGTGAAAAGGGAAAGTGAGTCAACGTGGACAGCTGTGAGACAGGTGACCCAGTGTGTTAACAAATATGGCAAATGGTCGTTATGGGACTAACAAATTCGCACAAAAGGCTCTAGGGAAGTATTAACTTAGATGATGCCACTAGCGCATGATTGCCAAGAGAGATATTCATCTTAATCTGGCCTTGAGGAAGTATTCCGGCAAGTGGTGGGTGAATGCAAGTGTTTATGTTTTCCCACAGTAGCTTCAGACAGGACTGGTGAAGGAGGGCGAAAACACATTTGTAACTGAACAATACAGTGTATTTGTTCTAGCAGTGAAGTACAACATAGGATGAACGTTGGTGAGTGCACATCTTTGCAGGGTTGGTATTCGTAAAATAATATTAGTAGAGACTGTTCTGATTAGGGTGTGCACCCATGCTATGTAATATTTTGTCACAGTGCCAGCCAATAAGATCACTATCGGCTTCTGTAAATCCTACAAGACATAAGCCCCTTTAACTTTACAGACATGATTATGTCATTTGCTGATAATGTAAGAACACAAAAAAATTGCATGTTGTTTGTATGAGAACCCTTCTAAGAAAATGGTCAATGCTCAGTGGAACTCTGTGGAACCCTCTTAATGCATTAACTTACACAAAACTAATTTAAGCATGAATACGTTGTATATCTACAATGACAATGTACAATTCCAATAAAAACAGCAGTGCAAGTCCATCAATAGGATTACAAACTCCAAACCAGCCTTAAACACATGTGAAAGTCCACATAATTACACCCAATTAGACCTTACAGTGGAAAGCACATGCAGACACATGCACTGACCAAAATAAAAATAAATTAAGATTTTTTTTAATCAATTAGAAAGAGTTGGTTGGTCCTAAATGCGAGTAAACTACAATGTAAAGTCCCTAACAATTCTAGAGTTAGATTGTAAATAACTAAAGCATGTGTGGGCACTGTGCATATATGATATGTGATAGAATCACATACGTATTCAAGTTTTGTATTTTAAAATACAAAAATTGTCATCCCATTTATTTGAAGTGCTGGCCACAGTGCATGAGACAACTTTTGAATAGAAAATTGTTACCTATCTGTTTATTATAAATACCTTTGCCTGGAAGTTAGGAACTAGTACGGAGAAGTGATGAACATTAGAGTATAGTAACATCAGCAAGTTAGTTTTCATGAACCATAACGTTTGTTGTACTAAAGCAACTTCAGTATGGCACACAAAGGGAAGATGAGTGGATCTGGGGTGGGACAACCCGGCGAAACTGCCTTTTAGACCATTTCCAATTTATTTAGCCCGTCAACAACAATAGCCAAACACGTTGACAGTTTGATACATTTACTTGCCCTAGCGAAACACATCTGCATTGATGAAATTGCCTTAACATTAGATTATTGCATCGCAATTGCTGGTAAAAGAGGGGACAGTTCATAGCAAAAAGCCGGGTGAAATTCCAACAGCCGATGAACTGTGTGCCCTGTGAGTTTTCCATGTGACCCCCCCCCCTCCAATAAGTGATGCCACTGGTAATTTGAATCAAGTGGAGTTGTGTCATTTTCAAACAGACTCGGCTGAATGGCCCCACCAGAACAGCACAGGGCTCCCCTGACCAGATGTGTGGTGGGATTTTTTTTATTACCAGAGAAAGAGAAGCTGATAGTTGCAGGTGCAGGGCTGACACAGGGGCCAGCTTCGCAGGCCTTCATGGAGGGGATATCCATTGCTTGCGTTTAATCAGAGCCAGTGGGATGGGATGGGATTCATTGCTCTTTGATGGAGAGCACTGTTATGAAGATGGACAGTCACTTTGCTCTCTAAGTGAAACCATCGTTTAGCCTCAATTCCCAGAGAAAAGGCCCATTTGTTATCCACAGGGGAGTGCAGCAGGAGGGGTGGTTATGCTAGGTGGAGGCTGCATACATTTTCCACACAATTACATTGCTCAGGCATACATTTTTGGTGAGGGAAAACGGAAGTGAAAGCAAAGAGGATACAGAATAAAGAGTTTGAACACCCTGTAAGTCCCTAAATCTAAGACCACACAGTGTGAAGGAGGCTTTTTCGGCTTACAAATCTGCCCACCTCTCTCTATGTGTGTACAGTGTATGTATGTCTTTAGCATAACATTGTAACATAGAAATTATTTGCCCTTGGGCCTCCTTGGAGCTGTAAATGTAACTGCAATGATTCTGATCATCTATTCAAACCTGTCCAAACTACTGGCTAAGCAAGTACCTTCCCACTTCCACACACATACTGGTGACCTATGTGGCAGAGATTAAGATGCGTGTAGGCTTCATTTGGAAATAGATTTATCAAAAGGTTGCATTCCTAAGTGCTAAAGAATGGGGCTTGTCAATGGGAGTGACATGGTGAAGAAGACAAGTGTATCTCTAGTCCTCCTTCCTAACTCGATCATTTTAGAGGATGGGAATTAGACTATGGATCATTCTGAGAAGAGAGCCCTATTCACCTTGTTCATGAATTTGGACATGAATTCCAATATGCTAAGTAGGAGGGTGGTCTAAATGTTGATGTATAAGAAAAAGAAAAACACTGCAATGAAGATGAGTAATTGCTAATGACGCAGGTTAATCAAATGAAAAATACATAATGTGTGAAATTCCATCACACGATGCTTAGGTGACGACAAGCCTGCACCAAATACTTATTTTAGTATTCCAAAATATTTGGAATGAGAATTTCTAGTGCACCTTGAAATGACAACACAAAAAAACTTAATTAGAGTAAGTCAAGTAAATTTAATGTAGCATTTTGACTGAATTTGTTACACATTTTGCTCCTTTTCCTCTTCTTGCTTTGAGCAAACCCCAGCACAAGCCCCCCAATGCAATTTTTGTTCATGATGTCTCAGTATCTGTGCCATTTCAACCGCATGGCTTGCATCAGACTTATGTCGCCTTGTCTCAGCTATCATGTATTTGTTGTGTTTAACGGTACCTTAAGCTTTGGACGACTGATAACAGCCCGGCGGTCAGAACGTTCACACTCCCCAATATCTATTACAATTAGGTTTTGATTAAGGGACCGTGTGCGGCGGTTTGAAGCCTTTAATGTTGTGTCAACTGGATGATGATGGAGGGGGCAGCATGCAAGCCTCCCTGCAACAAAGCGGCTGGTAAAAGGCTCCAAGTGAACCATTTTATCTTCCTAATGGAAACCAGATTACCCTCTCTTTTTTCCCACTCCTTTTTCTAAAGTTGAAGTTTTTCTTGAGATTATATTATTCTGTTCCACCACTTGTACATGGCAGCTTCGGCAACCAAGTCCTCAAAACCACTTCAGAGTCCGAACAAACACGCACACACACACATGTATATATATATACACACAATATAATAAGCTTTCCACACTTATTTTTGTGTCATCCTATTTGATTTGTTCACAGAAGGTTCTGTAAGACCTTGATAGTTTTAATAGTGTTTTTAAATTGAAGTCTGAAGTATTTCACACGTTTTCTACCACTAAGAAAAGGTGAAAAAACATGTGTCTCTCCATATAGAGAGGATAGCTCATTGGTAGTTAAAACAGTTCATTGAGGAGTAATCTCTCTACAGCATGACACATTGCTGGAGTGCCCAAGGCATTTGAGCAAACAATAAGAAGTGGTTCACATTTCCAACAGAATCAACAACAGATTTCTTTTTATTTTACAAGAAGAGAGAGAGAGAGAGAAAATAAAGACTGCAAATTCCATTGATGCTTGTGATTACCCCTATGTTTTTTCTGGACCACCGAAGACTGAGAAATGTAGGCTGTGAAAACGGTCTGTCTCACCTTTGTCAGGGAACCTCTAGCCCGTAAAGTAACAGTAGCTTTACATTCCATTTAGCTAGGTAACCACTGTTTTAACATAATCTAATAGTAGAGGGAAAGAAGGGGATTTGCAGTGTTACATGATCGGATTTGGAAATAAAACTGAATTTCTTGCTTTTGCTCTGACATACAAATAATGTAATATTCATCCCCTCTGAATATCAACAATTGAGGTCTTTCATCCCTTTCTGGTTTGCTTTCTAAGATACTCACACAATCTAGAAGGAAAAAAAGCTGGCATGCAAGCAGCCTGATAAGTTGCAGCTTGTGCAGTTTCGCTCAGTTTACTTTATCCCTGGGTTGGAGGTGACCTTGTGAACTTGAGAGTGCTTTTCCTCTCCCGTTTCATTTTAAACTGAATAGTCAAACATATATCCACCACACAATACCTGCATCTGAGTCTTTTTGCCTTTCAAAACACCGAGGTTACAGCAAGTGTGGCAACGTTCTTCTACAAAGTGCTCCAGAGGTACCACCGCTTTCACACATGACAGGTCAAAGATCGTTGTCCTAAAACAATTACGTTTGCTCCTTAGCACCAACATGAACCAAGTTTTGCCCAACAGGCCTTTGAGCACACATGGCCTATAACCCAGCCAACCTTGGCTTAATCATTACCTTGACCTGTTTATCTGGTTGTCATGCAGGTAACCATTAATCAGTGTTTACTTTCCAATGACCTCCGCAAATGTGCGTGGAGCCTTTGCCCCACAAATGTCAACACTATCAGTAGAGGTGGCCTGATTTCCCCCTTTTGTACATAGCCGTGCTCTTGAACTATGATGGCTTCATTGTGCCACCATGATAAACTCATAAATCATTTTCAGATGTGTCCAGAACTATTTTCTGTTTGTATTGAACATGGGACCCATACTCTTTGTGTGTAAAGTGTGAACCGTGCTTTTGGAGTGTGAAAAACCAACAGTACATTGATATTGGGGATATAACATTCTTAATGAAAAGTTGAAAGCACGATGTTTGGACCTTTTGACGTAGTATTTTAACAAATATTCACTCAGTCAAAACCTTAAGAGCTCCAGACAACTCTGAGAAAAATGGCCACAAGGCATAGGTATAGACCGTTCCTGTAACAGGCAAACGTGCCTGCCTGCAATTGGCACGGTCGTCAGTAAAATCCCAACAGTTTTCATCACCATCCCCCACTTTCCGCCTCCCTCTGCTTCGCTCGCACACAATGATGCCCTGCCAGTTGTCCTCTTCAGTGAGATTGCTAAAGCACAGCTGTAAGGCGTCCTGACAGAGCTATATCGGTTAGTGTCCTCGGGACGACAAGGAGAGTCAATTACAACAGCGGCGCAGAACGCCTCCACCAATGTCAACACGCCGCCCAGACGGCCGTGATAAATAACGGCTGACCTCACAGTGGGCGCCGGGCACTCAGCGTGGTCCAGCACGAGGCAGCGCTAGGAAATGAGGAATCAG
Organism: Galaxias rostratus; assembly: GCA_036024795.1. Lineage (NCBI taxonomy): Eukaryota > Metazoa > Chordata > Actinopteri > Galaxiiformes > Galaxiidae > Galaxias > Galaxias rostratus. The sequence continues at coordinate 5,467 of JAVQJS010019960.1, read as the reverse complement.
GACAGTGCATGGGCCACTCAGGGGGGAGCAGGGGGAAAGGGGGGAACGGGGATGGACGGACGGTCATAGGGGCAGAACGCAAAAGGACAGAGTACATCTGACTGAGCGACAAGACTTGCGAAGATCCATCCAGCTCACAGTTCTAATGCTCTTGTTTACTCTCTGGCACGGTTGCATTGACATGGAACATTTTTGTGTCAGTGTCCAAAAGCTGTTGCTTTTCTGCTATTCCTTCCAAGCAGGTGGGTGGGGGGGGGGGGGGGGCTGGCGGGGGCAACAACGATGTGTTTTACGCACTACGCGAGCGCTGTTTGTCGACACAAGACAGAGAGTAGCAGGATGGTCTGCCAGGAACTCCCACTGGGCTCGTCTGACTGTAATCTTGGCTGACAGAGAGCAAGTGCGGCTATCAGGTCACTTTCCACGGGCTTACAGTAAAGCTCCTCCGCAGTGTGCTGAGTCCGGCTGAGTGAGTCAGCGAGCAGATTGTTGCTACTCTGCAGAGACCTCTGAGCGTGGCCGTGACCTCTCGGCTATACAACGTCAGGCCACCAGGGCTGGCCAAGAGGTGGAAGGCTGTAGCGCATGTGTGTGTGTGTGTGTGTGTGTGTGTGTGTGTGTGTGTGTGTGTGTGTGTGTGTGTGTGTGTGTGTGTGTGTGTGTGTGTGTCTATGAGGGCATGTGTGTGCATGTATACCCATGTCTTCACATGTGCAAAGTCTAAATGAGAGTAGTGCATATGTGCCTGTCCGTGCATGTTCGGGCATGTGTGTGCGTGCGTGTGCACATGTGTGTGCGAGCGTGCGCGCGGGGACTGAGCGGGGGCTGAGCAGGGGAGTCCCGAGTCTCCTGGGAGACATGTTGGCTGGATAAAAGGAGGAGTGAGCAACAGGCAGACACAAGGGCACAGGCAGATGTGTGCAAGGATAGATGAGGAGATAAATCACTGCCTGTCTGGGCCCAAGGCATTTGCATTCCTGAAATGAAGCTCCACGGAGGAACACTGGTGCTCGCAGAGCTTCACTGACACGCCGGAGAAGAATCTCAACGGAACGTAAACTCTCGTGCCGCTTGTTGAACGCGCGTGGGGGTGTGAACATGTTTTGTAGTTTGTCAACAAATTATCACAAGGGTATTAGCTCAAAGCTGCCTCTTCGTCCTGCAATCGAGATTAAAGATGTAATTCCTCACAAAATGATAAATGCCGTCCAAACGTGGCAATCTTGGCTTATGCTTATTCCTCAATTCTGTATGCACAAGCATATATTGAAAAGGTCATCCAGACACCACTTATTTTGAGCAGCCGGTGTGGTTGATGTATGGGACTGTGTCCTGGGTTGCTTCAATGACACTGGGAGAGACACTCCCCTTGTAGAATCACAGTGCTCACATCAAATGGGCCCTTCTGCTTTATTGACAGTATGGCAAAGTATGGCTTTTTAAGCAAAACAGAACACACAAAAAACAACACATTTTTAGGTTACCGTCATGGCTAAGTATGAACTGTCCCTACTTTGATCGCATAAAGACAAATGTGGAAATCAGTGTAAATATCTTTAGTAGGAGTTACATCGGCATAAACTTGTCAGATGAGCGGTCCCAGAGGCAGAGCAAGGGGAGGCTGGAGAGCAGTCATGGTGGGAGGTTCAGAGTGTGTGGGAGGGACCAGGGTGTGGAGACTGTCATCAGGAATTCCTCGTCAGGCAGCCCAAGAAGTGTTGACTATCTAATGAGCATGTTTTACAAGTACCATGGTTGAAGAAATACAGCTGGATACGTGCCCCACGCAATGAGTGATACAGTTAAAACACCTCATTGTTTTAGATGTTCTCCTCCCGCACACAACGCCAACTCCCAGCTTGTACAGAGGAGTTTCAAAGATTTTGGACAAAGCAAAGGAGTGACTTTGACAGGGAAAAAGGGAAACAGCTGGGTGTTTTGAAGTAGCTTGGTTGGTGGTTGGGTCAGCCAGGCCTGTCTCTATGCTGTCTCTAAGTGTGGGAGTGGAGGAGGAACCCCAGAGGGAACACAGTCTCTGGGTTAAAAGCCATGAGATAGGGAGGGTGGAAGACGTCCGACCAAACTGCTAGGGGAATAAATTATTTCCTGCTATCTCACAACTAAACGATTTAGGTTTATTCTTTACGTGACAGACAGAGGTTGAAAAGTGAAGGCCAATTTAGAAAAATAAGACATAGAGAGTTCACGTTCTCACAAGAAAACAACATTAAACTATTTTAAACACAAGGTTTCAGTAGCCTACAGTTGAGTCAGGAATATTTGATAAATATATCAAAACTTAAAATGAGTTTGGTGTAGGATCATTATTGTTTTAAATAAAAAGTTCTCAGTCAACAAATAATTACATAATAACATGTGTTGGAATGCTGCCATAAGGCAGAGTTAATGTTTCTTGTTAACTAATGAATCACTGCACTCTTGGTTGGTACAGGGCTCATGCTGGTTTTGTATTCTTCTTCAGAGTATGTACATAACTCGTTCCACGTTTTTGCTTGCCAATCATGAGTAAATTATTTTACCTTTTCTTTTGGATCCTGCAGTAAGAGCTGAACCAATCTTTACCAATATCATTATATACTCTCTAACGATCATTTATGATCGGGTGGCAAAACTGGATACTTTCTTATCATAAGGCCAGTAAAATAGTTTTCGATGGGGTCCTTGTGTAATTAAAAAATCACAGACAAACATGTAAAACAAGCTTTGTCATAAATTGATGGAAAGAGGAGTGCTTATTCTGAGATTGCCCTAAAAGATGAAACATAGTACAGGAAACAATTAATTTCCTGGGTCTTCTTCCAAGTGGACAAGCAAGCTGCCCAAAGCCCCCTAAATCGTGGCATTTGATACAGTGTTTGCAAACCGTTTACTTGTGACCTGTGCTCTCACATTCCTTAAGCCATCCACATGGCCGAGCAGAGTGAAGGGCCTTTGAAGGCCCTAAGTATTGCCAGAGTCCTCCTTATATTACTGATGATATCTCCTCGTAGGAGTTTGCTGACAAGAGCCCAGGATCAGAACTGGCCATAAAGCAGATGGGAAATTACAGCGCACCCAATATATACACCAGCCAGGCCTGTCTGTGGAAGGACAGGCTCAGGGTGTCGTTAAAGGGGGATTTCACCTCTGATCCCTCCTCTAAAACCTTTAAGACCATTTTCCCTGCCTTGGACACCTCTGTCTGTAACGGTGGCTCACTAAATGTGCTTCACTGTATTAACAACTAGAGTGGGTGTTCACCAGGTGCATCACGGTGTTAGATACAGTATCTTAAGGCAAAAACCCTTTCACAGCGCCGAAAGACAACGTGTTTGCATGGCGCACGGAGAATGGATCTGTGTCAACGACGAAACAGAGACTGGATATGCGTTTGTGCACACACATTGTCCTGTAGTGTAAGCTCCCAGGGTTGCTCTGATTGAATATTGGATGGAAGGAGGGTGAGCTAGCGAGCACATTAATCCTTTAAGCCCTTCAATGATGGCCTCTGACCAGACTATGTGAGATCCGCCAACCTCCACTAATCTGTTCCAAACAGTGATGAACCCAGAAAGTGGCTATTGCATTTAACAAACTGTCTACAGCCGGATTATCCCGTTTGTCCTCATGCAAAGTTCAAAAAAATCACAACGTAATCCTTGTCTCCTGATGACACTTTGCCGAATGCAACCTGTGCTGAACAGTTTTGTTTATTTAGCAACTCATCAGATCATGATGTGACTCTAATAAGGAACTACCCATCCCTATGGGCAGAACCGGTAATCACTTTAACTCTGCAGGGTGTAAACTAGACAGATTGGGTTGGTGATTTACATCATTAGAGCTAATCTCTCGCAATTATGTTATTTAAGGCAACCGTAATTAATTTAGACTAATCCATTGCAAAAGTTAACTGTGTAATTATATTTTATTAATTAATAAATGTGACTTATTCTGTATTATCACAAATATTTTAAATAATGAGGAATTATTTGTAGATCTTGCAGGAATAACAGATACTTGGCACAGATTGAAAGAACCAACTCTCTTAATAATGAAGGCAAGTATTTAAGAAATTATTTTAAATATTTCCTTATAATGTCATGCATGGATTATCAACAGATAATTAAAAAAGTAGAACATTTTCTTACCAGAGTTGGATCCAAAGCCTGTTGCTCAGCATTTTGTTCTAAGACAGGGCAGTCGCCTAAGCATTGCGTCCATTGTTGACCGAGGACACATTGTTCAAAACGGTGTGCACCAATATAATTCAATATTTATTTCAAAGGTTGAAAGGGACAACAGATTTTTCAAGGGAGAGTGAAGATTTTCTATCTTAAAGACACCAAGGCTGATCTAAAAAGGTTAATGGTTGGTCAAACTCGTGAACGTTTTTCTCTTATCCCAACTGGGGTTCACAATAGATTAATAAACGAATAAACACACACACACTTTTCATCCTTATTACAAGCACAACCTAATGGTCTTTGGAAAACCTTGAGAAATTGAATAGTACACTCAGCCATGCACTTTCAAATTCAACATTTCTAAATACACTTGCTGTGTAAGTGCACCATGTGGCTGGGGGTCACACGTACAATCTCTCTGTGAAAGGAGGCTGGCCCTACCAGAAGATTCAGACCGCCATTACCTTGCCACACAATTCATCTCCTTCACTCTAAACCTTGAAATAAATGGAAAGAAGACTGAGTGACCCATTCATGTATGTACTCTTTTAGGGAAGTGTGCTTTGTTAAAACAACAATTGATTCATTGAGGTGTTAGAAATAGATAAATATGTTAGTAATTAAGATTGAACAAAAGTACTTTGGTGGACATATTGTTTTATATATATATACTCTAAATGTCCGCAAAAGTTGTGAATTGGAAAAAAAACAAAAGAAAATTACCCAAATGTACTTTGCATATTCGTTGCATTGAAAGACAAAATGTTGTGCCTTTTTGTGCTGCTGAAGTTGTGGCATGTATGCTGAAGTTGTGACACATATTTTACCATGAAAAATAAAAACTTGTCTTGGAGGCATTGGAAAGCAGTCCACATTGTGTCAGCGGGGCTTTCCACTGTTACGTCCATGCAAAGGGATGAGTGAACGTGCTTAACAGAGGTCGTTACGAGAGCACTCATGCATTCTGCCAGGTACCAGACTCTCTCTATTTTCCATGTTCAATCTGTTGACTCTAGCGTCCCTGCTTTTTATTTGTAATTTGAATGTATTTTAGGGCACACAACAGGAGACTAACTAATCTTAGGTGTATACACCATCAAGTGTTTGTTTGTTGTATTTTATTGTATGTGGATAATAACTGAATGGGCACTTTCCCTCTTATTTTTCTATTCAGTTTGACTACGCACGTACGCACACACACACACACACACACACACACAGTTGGACCGACTCAGACCGAAAAATAAAGAGCGCTCCAAATTCAACAGCGTCTGTCAACA